>VZRQ01006257.1:1202222-1212739 GCA_013397975.1 Machaerirhynchus nigripectus
AAAAAAAAAATTGGGGAGGCAGAATCTGCTACCTAACTGTAGCCTGTTGTTCCACCAAAGGCCAGAGGCCTAGCCTTTACTTCCCGAGCTTCCTGAAGCTCACAGATATCCCAAGGACAAAGCTACGCTGGGTTTGCATCCCAGTTATCCAGCAGCCCAGTCCCAGAGCAGGGCCCGAGCTGACCTCGGCCACCGGGGGCAGGAGGACACGCAGGCACAGGGGCCATGCCCAGGGCTTCCCATGGCGCAGGGTCACCCGCTGCCAGCACCTTCTCTGGAGCACAAATGCCTGGCAGGAGTCACAGTGGCACACAGCACCAATCCTCACTTGAATAACCACTGAGTATAGTCAGTATGACTACACTTGCTTTTTCCCCACAGTAACAAACACATTGATATATCCATGGGAACCTGTTTTGAGATAATCAACGCGAAATCAGAGACAAAAGATCTACTGAAGTGCTCCCTTAAGTTCTCTTCTTCTCTACCCACAACCATGCATAATTTCACTGCAAATTTATATTCAAAACTTAAAACACACAGTAAGGAGAAAAACAAAAACAACAAAAAAAACCTCACAACCAGATATGTGGAGATATGTGAGCAGCTTGTTTATGTAAGTTCAGGTTCTCATGTAGTAATACAAAACCTCAGTGTTTCGATTGCATGAACTGTGACTCAAATACTTGTTAAAAAAATAATTCTTTACCATAATATTTTTTAAAGAAATGTGACCTAATGTCGAGAGCTTACTTTTTACAAAACATTCATTTCCAGTCCAATTTAACTTGGCTATGTCCCCTTCACTTAAATAACTATTTTTGCCCAGGGGAAACTAGTTTCTAGATTTAGAATTTGCATCACTGCTTATAAATGGAATTTTAAATTATTTTTTTTTGTTTCCTTTAGCTTTCAAAGGCAGTATTGGTTTCTTTTTCTCCAAGAAACGACCAGTTAAATCTCTCCTACGTATTAATATTTTTATCACAGACTCCATCTCTAGGACCATCTCAGTTACAGGAATCCTTCCCATACCTAAACCCATGAAAAAGTACAGAAACCCCTCCATAACATTATAATTCCAATTTCTATGTCTGACACAGACAGAGTGACTGTATATTGTGAATGCAGGATTCGAGACACTTATCCCAAGTGAATTATCCTAGAAGGAAGGAGGACATTTAGCTGCACGAAGTGTGATTTGAAAGCTTAAAATACAATTGCATTTCCAAACTCTTCACACCCTTTTAACCTCCACTGACTAACTGAATAAATGCATACGGATTTCTGCCAGGTAGGAATAGTCACAACAACCAGCTCCAAAAAGGAAGTGCCACTGAGAGCTGTGCCTTCACAGGGAGCATCAGGTGGGACTGACACACAGAGCAGAGGCACCTGCAAAAGATCCTGTTGTTCACTCATGAAACTGGATTTTACCTTGATGTTTATTTTACCATCTGAACTTTGAAATCTACTACATATGATCTTAACAAGAAATACCAAAATACTAAGCAGAAGAAAGCTCATGAATCTTAATTTCAGAATCTCCTTTTAAGAAAAGTTCACTCCAAATGCAAATAAATCAGTCAGGGATTACTATTTAAAAGTTGAAACACTAGGATTTCAAACCATATGTATGAACAACTATGTCAAGTGGTTAATTACAATCCCTATTTCAATAGTGATAGTGAATAGGGCAGAGAATTTCAAATTAAAGATCATCCTCAACAGATTTTACTGAGTTTGGAGATCCAATAATTTTAAGAGTCTAGCTATAGCCACAGTTGAAAATTTGCTAGCAACTAGAAGTAAAATTCTTTCTAATAAAATCTGAAACTGTTTTTTCCCTAGTTACAAACAAAACAGAATAACGCTATGAATTGTTAGGCAAAATATTCTGCCACTGGACTTCTTATTACAAATTTTAACTCTGTTGATTTCAGTTATCTTTTTCATAAACTTAATAAAAACAAAATGAGTCCTTCACAGTTCTCCCAAATGAAGAGAACAAAACAAACAGGAATAAAAAGAGATTTTAACGATCCCAACTCCTAACAGCTGTGGTTCTACCTTCCAAACACACAGGAGATTGCAGTCCTCTAATAAGCAAGCCAACCATCTGAAAATCAAAATTTCTTTTAGCATTATATGCATGTTCTCAATCGTAACTTCTTCTTTTTCCAACCTGTATTTCACACTGGTTATTCCAACAGCATTCTTTGAAGAGGAGAAAGTGGGGGGAGACCCATGCCAAATTAGCAGAGACTACAGTTTACTGAATGAAAACTACATATATAACACAGAGACAACTTTTTTTCAAGCTAGAAAAACAGACGAGATACAAAACTCCTAGCATAAGCCTAGGAATCAAGAGATCTAATTAATTTCAAATGTTGAAAGACCTTCTTCAAGGTCTTTGGATCACTTGCATCACTTTACAGCACAACACAGCTCACCAAGTACTTCAGAGATGTAATTACTGCTTGTGAAGCTCACTGACCACAGCCTGAAAGTTTCTTTTAGCCAAAGCAGGGAAGCATGATCCGCCGTGTTCAGGATCAGCTACAACTCCCAAACTCTGGATCTTCTCATCTAATGCAATGTCCTTCCATAGGAAGGCCTATAGGAAGGAAAGAGGATAAAGAAACCAAAAAATATTTAACTGTAAAATTGAACTACTGAAAAATAGCACAAAAGCATAACTATTGCCAGTCACGTCACATACACAGCCTCATCTACTGACAATTCTGTCACTGACACAGCCTCAAATACTGACAATTCCTAAATGACCCCCTCCATAGAGAGCCTGCATAGAAGTGAAAAAGTGTAGGATAGCAATTCAAAACATCTTTGCTGACCAAGCATGGCTCCTTTCCCATGCAGTACTACTTTGAATATCTGAAATGAATGTATTTTTTCCAGGAACAAAGATGGTAATAAGTTTCTTTTTCAGTTGGAAACGTCCATTAAGACGTCATAAAACAAATAACAACATGGCAACAAAAAGGTACTGCTTCCCAGAATGCTGATGTGCAGGGATAAAATGCAAACCAGAAACAATTTTAAGCATGCCAGTAATTCTAACTGCTAATTCTGAATCTAGAAAAGAATCCCTCAAGTCTTGCATCTTCATTTAGTAACGCTGCACCATTATCACATTACTTTGTGTAGCCTGACTTTACAAAGCCCTGGAGTACTCTGTACTGTACTGTACTCTGTATCTTCTGTAAGTTTTGTCTCCCGACAATCCATCTTTTAGATGCAGGAATAACTCATCAATTCCCACTGTTAATGAAATACCAACACAGCAAAGAAAAGAATCTTTTAAAATTTCAACACGCTCTCATATTGGTTTCAATACTGTTGAAAGTAAATACATTCAATTCCCATCTGATATCTTCTGGATCTCAGCCACAGCTGTATAAGAATCATTTTGCAAAAAAAAAAAAAAAAAAAAAAAAAAAAAAAAAGCAAGCAAAAAGTCTGATACAGCTTCTTTAACTAAGGCTGGGTGGAGTTTTATTTAAAAGAAAATTACGAATCAGTAGTTGAAGGCTGACTCTTCCTATTGCAGAGAGAAGGATATCACAACGCAGACTCTCCCTCTAAGAATCACGCTGGAAAAAAGCATGGGAAATGCTACACAAGGTGGATGAAAATTCACTTTTCATCTTGGGATTAGCTCTATTCCATAACCTTGTCTGACCATTCAAATATTGCAGTTTCCTGCAACATTTTCACACCAACAAAGACAGCAATAAAGTGCCACTTGAAGCACCAAAACCACTGATTTTATTGATACATTTTGTTCAAACCACCATAAGCTACAGGAGGAGAGCACAAGTTTTGCAGTGCAAACTGCATCTATTGATGGCACAGCAAAGGTAGTTCAGCAACATGGTTACAGCACTAGTCTGACTTAAAAGAAATTGTATTAATTTCCTAAGAAATAAAGAAAGAAGTAAATAAATAGGAGTTGGACTTCAAATATCATTGTGGGTCCCTTCCAACTCAGGATATTCTACGATTCTAACACCAGTTAATGGACAATGTGAATTCTTGATGATCTGAGAATCTGGTCTTAGCTGAATGACTGTTGGTCTAAAAACTCCTTTCCAATTTGCAGGCCCAAAATGTTATAAGCGTGATAAGAAAGGAAACAAACAAATTAAAACAAAGGGGGGAAACCATTTTGTCCAAATTGTCCAACCAGCTTTCATCAGTAATTTTCCATTAAGCCATCCACTGCTCTTTAGCCAGCTTCTAGACTAGTTAAGGATTAGAAGCAGGAGCTTTGGTCTGAAGACTAAGTTCTTTCTCCACCCAGTTCAGGCTACTGAGACCTCCAAATTTAAAACCAGTGTTCCCAGAAGCAGCACAAGAGCTGGTGATGCTCCTACTGCACCGGCTAATAGGATGAGTTACAGTGGCATATGGGGCCTACAAAATCAGCAACAAAAGTTAGTTTAAATTGAACTCAGTAAAACTATGTCTGAACTTGGTCAACTCCTGAAAAAGGTTTCAGCTCAGGAGATGAACATCCCAACAGTCCATTTTAGCAATTCTGGAATATTTGCTTTTAAAGTTGGTTTGTAAGGAGACAAAACTCCTTACAAACTGTCCATTCTTCTCACAGAAGATACAGAGGAAGTAGTAACTATTCCAGTGAAGGCACCACCTCTGCATACTGCTTGGAATAGTCCATCTAAATAACAAATTGCTAGACTTAAAAGATTTATTAATGCTGGCTAGATCTTCACATACTTTTCAGAGATGTATGGCACACATATTAAATACTCTGCAGCACGAAGTGAAAAAGATCACTCCGTATGTCAGAATGCACATAGAAAATCAATAAATTTTATAAGTTCTAGTTATCCAAATTCAAAGGAATGGAAAAGAACCAGAAGTATGTTGAGTCATTTCTACATAGAAAGCTAGAGAAAGGCTATGTTTTCAGTTTGCAAAGTGTAATTCATATTCTTGCAAAGATGTTAAACAAGGGAGATATTTAGACCATGCCTGACGTGCAGCTGGCTGGCAGGACAAGGACAAGGACAGCCATCAGGCAGTGCTAGGCACTGCTCACTTATTTCCCTTCCAGCTGCAGGATACGAAGCAGAGAGCAGCTAGAAAAAGGCATCCACAATGCCAGTAAGCTGCTGTATGGTGTCCCACCAGGACTGGTTTTTGTATCATCTCACCTGAGCAAGGCCTGAAGATGTAGTAAACATTCCCTGAAAGTCTGAAAGGCCCTCAGTAGGCAGATAAAATTAGGTAAACCACCTATGACCACACAGTGAAGGGGTTTTCATTCCTTTTAAATACATTATTCTTATTACAAAACCCAAGGGAAAAAAATCCAAATATAAATCCAAAAATATCCAAAACAACTTGAAATACAGTAGTCATTCCATTATCTGAGACCTATAATTTTAAGTCTTGTCATTCTGTTTCAAGTACCAATTTACCCAGCCAAGATTGTTGATCTTGTATAACTCAGTTTCAAAGAAAATATTAATCACATGACAGTACACAAATAAAATTTCTTAGAGGTAAGTTCAGATATGACTAGTCCTAGTATGTGTGCATCTGAAAGTTTCTGCAGCTAAATATGAAAATACTGACTTCATACAGGGCGTAAATTTATTGCTTTGATGTGAACAATGTAAAAATGAGGTTTTGGGAAGGCTTTGTACGACATGATGGTGCCTCTTAGGAGAAGCAGGGCACAGACAGAACAACCAGATGATGCTGATAACAGAAGAAAAAAGAAAGCTGTGCAGGAAGCATCATTAGCAAGGTGCAATATAGGCCTACGTTCACTGATGAAGGCCACAGCAGGCTGCATTTTTAATTTTTTGATGCACCAGAATACAGTGGTACCTTGATACACGACCTCTGACAAATGCTTAGGTAGGTAATGCTAAATACCAAATACCAGAACAGTAGTACTGAAAAGCACATAGATCACCTCTGAGCTGGAATTCTGGCTAAGGAAACAAGAACATTTTTTGAAAGAGAATTTTCTGTAAACCAAATAGACTTTGTTTTTGAAGAAAGGCTATTCTTTTACAATCCACATTTTAGCAGGAATGTCTGCGTGCAGCACACGAGACGTTTAATTTGCTCTGAAGTGCTTGTGTCTTGACTTTTGTGAAGTAGGTCAGTTCCTTAACAAAGTGCAACCCATCATGCCCTACCTCTTGAAAACACCAGTATTCCCTTTCAGCAAAATTCCATTAAGTATATGGGGCAGACATTTTAAAACTTCCTTCTATTCTGCTAAAATCTCGTAATTCTTATAAAACCCAGTAGACAAGAGATACACAAATACTAACTAATCTCATGTCAGAGACCCCCTTATGCCAGTTCCAAGAAGATGGAGGGAAAAAATATGTAAATGAAGAAATAAATGGCTTTTTAAAAAGCAGTCCATTCTTAGGAGCCTGTGCATTATGCAGCAAAAAAAATTAACATGATAGACCCATCACGAAAAGGGCTGGAAAGGTTTATCAGTGGTGCACAGTTGCACAGGACATTATCTGAGTTAGCAATGCATGACCTAGTGACATTAGCAGAAGTTTACAAAGAGAGGAAAAAAATAAATCTGATTTTTGTGGGGTGAAGGGGAAAAAGGGGGAGGAGCTGACCATTAAGAACTGTCTTTTCTTGAAATAGCCTAGGAACTCTCCATTTAGTCTCTGTTTCAAGAACAGCCTTTTGGCCAATTTCATTGTATGGCATCAGCTTTGCTTCACACCAACATATTTGTGGTGAGATGTTCCTTTTTACCTCCTCACTACAGCTCCATACTTGAAAAGCTGACTATAGAAATCATGCTTCAAACAGAGAAATCACATGAGCACATGCTGCCTTTTCACAAGTTAAACCACCACTGGGTCTGACTGTGACTTGCTGATGGAGAGTAAGTGGAGTCTAGGCTATGGGCAGCCCAGCCAGTGAGGATTTACATGATATACACACCAAGGTGCTCACACAGCTTGCACAGGCAAAAGTTTGCATCCAAATGAGATAAAGAACGTGGCACATAAAGGTTTTGACCATTTTTACTTACGGCTGCCATTAACTGCTGTAAAAAAAGTCTTGATGGCAAACACATAGATGTAGGAATCTACAAGTTTTGAATCTACTGCCACAATTTTCTTAAAGTAAACTTCTAAATGTGAAGCACTGAAAAATGTGGAAGCTCAGCCTAAGCAATAAATCATCAAAACCAGAAGGTAACCTCCGTATGTTACAGTTACCCTCTTCCTCCAAAGGGAAAACCATAAAAAATCCGTTAGGTGTTCTTCATTATCATGAAACTAACTAACAATAAGATAAACAAAAAAAGCATTCAGAAACAAACAAAAGTAAAACATTCTGGTGACTGCACAATATTCAGGAAGGCAATTTTCCACGTGTGGATTTTTCTAGAAGTCCACTACCTTCTTAGAAATTTGAGGAAATGAAAAACGAGGAAGAGAGGTAAATTCAACTCTGCTATTCTCCAGAATAAGCCACTTGATAAATACCTCCTAATGAAAACTCTTTCAAAATTCCCCTTCTCTTTCAGATACCAATTTATAAACAGTTGTAAAATATTACAGAAACTGAGATTTTTCTGGCAAGGTACCAGTGATGTAGACGTATTTTGTTATAAAACCAATTCCTACTGAAAAATAATTCCTCCACCTGTTCTTTGAAAAACTACTAATGGATTGGGTATGGAACTTGAATTAGAGAAGACAATTCAAAAGCAGGAATTTGAAGGCAGATTTGATGAGTATTTCCTTATGAAGCACATAAGACAGGCAGATGTCAAACAGTTCCACTAGTACTAAAATTTCCAGTTAAATCACTCTTTAAGGTTTGACATCCCTCCCTCTTTTTCTTTCTCCCTCTCATACTGCCAGAAAGAGGGCCTGCAACAGTGAAAACCACGCATCTCTTAAAAGCTTAAAATAGCCCACAGCTGATTTAAAGGTTCTAAAAGTTCTTGATTTATTCAAGCAGCTTTACCCACTTCAAAAAATAAAATGTTTCCTGAATTTCCATCAATATAAGCATGAAAACAACTTCCACACAAAACACAGTAACTCAGACACTGCATGACATGGTTTTTGCAGTTCCTAAAAGTACTACTGACAAAGTAAATTCTTGTTGGAGACACGAATTTGCACTTTGAGACCTGTCACTGACACATATACCCAAGCAGGATGGAAGGGCTCTCACTTGAAGAACAGTGAGAAATAAATTTGAAGAGTCAAAAAAGTCTCCTTTCAGTGCATTAGTCTTTGTCATCATTTATTTAATTAAAAAAAAAAAAAGTACATTTGGCAACACTACCAATTTAAGAAACCTTATGACTTGCAGGAACACTAAGGAATAAACATCCAGCATTCTCTCTTCACAACCCAGATAACCAGACTATTGTTCTTTCATTGTAAAATGGTAAAAATATCATCAGAGTTCTCTACTGTTAAGGGTTTTTCCCATCCCAGTGTCTCATCCATAAACATCTGTATGCCATACAACTTCAAACAAGCTTACAACAAAAACATAATAGCTAGTCTAATACGAAATAAAATTTCAGAAACAAAGAATCATCCTATTACATTTAATACTCAGTCATCATTTTTAACTAAGAGACCTTCAGTGAGCATGACTCCAGGGTAACAGACCTGCAACAAAGTACACTTCAGAAACCCAAAACTTGTTTTACCCAAGTCTGTCCCCTTGTTTTGCATATACAGACATCTATTACCCATAGGTCTCCCCAAAGAAAACTTACTTCTCAGACTGTATCCATAAAAAGGGTCAAGAGTACAGTAAAGTATAAAAAATTAAACGCAAAACTCTTCTTTTTCAAATTTGAAGACAGCTTGCCCATTTGAAACTGTGGCATTGAACCGACAATGGCCTCAGATGAAAACCAAAAAAAAGTAAAAATAAATAATGCATGAGGTATTTTCTGTGTTCTAACAACAGGTTACAACTCTAGACTTGAAAAATGCCACAATGTAAAGGAGAAGAGAGACAGAGCACACATTTACCTTGACTCAACAAATGAAACAACCAACCAATAAAGATTTTCTGGGGTTTTTTGCAAATAACTAGTTAGATGCAGGAACTTATCTGCATTACATGCACATTTTAACAAACACACATGCACTTACTATTTCCATCAAAGCCTTTCTTCCCATCCATAAAAAAAAAAAAAAAACCACACCAAGAACCAGGCACAAAACCCACACATCTCTGACCAAAAACTTCACTGCAGCCTGTGTTGTTGTAGATGGAGAAATCCGTACCATCAGAGAGAGCTGCATCCTGCTACACTGTACACCACTGATGCTGTAAGAATTAATCATTCACAGATCAACAATTGGTTCTTTCATCTCCCTGGCTTTCTCAGATCAGACCATTATGTATTTTTTTCCACCGACTGATCCTGTTACACTTAATTTTTCAGCTGCATCTAGCAAAGACATCTGAAAAGCACTCCTATTTCTAGAATGCACCTCACTGAAAGAAACCAGTGAGGGTACCTATATGGTTCCACGGGCTTCACAACTTTACCAGTGTCAAGATTTGACTGAACATTAAATTCTGTACTAAAATCACAATCTAATAAGCTGTGAAAAAAATGGGGAAGGCAAACTGAAGGGCACCAAAGTCCTTCTTTCTGGCTTTCTACCAAAGGCAGTTCATGTGAACGAACCCATGAGATAGCTGACCTTTTAGCAAGTAAAGTTTTAGCACTAAATACTTCAGCTAATCAAAAACTAAATTACACGTATACATTAACTCAACCCACATCTTTAAAATAAAGCTGTATTCTGGCCAGCCAGAATGGCACCACATTCAGTCACAATTAAACCAACAGGAAAATTGCTTTTTTAATATTTGTGCAGAGAAAGAGAGGGCAAGGCAGTATTCATGATGAGTACTGTACCTCATCATGACAGTAACGGAAGAAAAAGTCACTGAAAGAGAAGGTTGTCATGGGAAACATTTCTCCCACTTTTATCTCTGGCAGGGTTTGTCCTTTAAACGCTCATCCCTGCAGAGGCCTGGCAGGTGACATCCCGGCAGGTGACGTGAGCTCGGCACAGACAGCCCTGCCAAGGGCGAGGGACGCTCCCCTGGGCCACAGCCGAGCCCCGGGTGTCTGAGCCCGCCGGGACTGGCCGTAATGTCAGCTCACGACGCTCTGAAGGGCGAAGGGTCTCGGCAGCGTAGACCCGGGGCTAAAAAACTGCGCCCTGCCAGAGGATGCGGCGCGGAGGGAGGATGCTCCCAGCCCCCGCTAGAAGGGGCCGGCACAGCTCTCCCCGGGGGCACGAGCAGCTCTGGAGGCGGAATGTACCGCGGCATCCCCGTGAGCCCCGCGGGGGCGGGCACGGGGACCGGCACCGTCCGTGGCGGCCCGGAGGGACACGGTGCCGGGGCAGCGGGACCGGCCGGCCCGGCCCCACCCGCGAGGGAGCCGCCGGGGCAGAGCCGTACCC
>VZRQ01006257.1:1213251-1249633 GCA_013397975.1 Machaerirhynchus nigripectus
AGGGGCGGCAGAGCCCGGCTCGGCCGAGGGGCCGCCTTGGCAGCCACCGGCGAAGCCCCCCTGAGCCCCGGCTGCGGGGCTCCCGGCGCGCCGGCCCTCCTCACTCGAGCGTCCTGTACACGGACACGGACTCTCTCCCACAGTCCAGGAGCTCAGCACGCTGGTGCCGAAGGGAGCGGGGGCGGCAGCCGCTGCCTCCCCGCGGGGCCCGGCCGGGCTGAGGCCGCACTGGTGGCCCCGGGGCTCCTCGGGAACCCCCCGTGCTCGTGTCCGCGGCGGGGACCCCGCGGGCGGCCCGGATCTAGACCGGAGCCCGAGCCCGGCTCGGCCCCGCACCCGCCCCTGCCGTGAGGTGCCCGCATGCAGTAGGAAATAAGTCACTGGTGTCCCAGAGCTTTGTAGGGACTGCACGAATTCTCTGAGAATTTGTTACGCTCTCCCGTAGACTGACGGTACCAAAGATAACAGGCCACAGAGAAATGAGAGGGTGTAAAGTGCCGTTTTGTACCACCTTCCATGTGTTCAGGGCTTTCCCAGTCAAAATCCACTTTTGCCGTATTGATTTGTAATGCTAAAGATGGGGATAGTGCATGGTTTTCATTAGTCTTTTTGTTGCTATTTTTTTCTTCAAATCTTTGTATTCTAAGTAAATCTCTTGACTGCTGGAGGTCTGAGTCATGGTAGTTGAATGGGTGCACCGATCATTTGATAACAGAAAAGCACTTTCCTGTGTTTATAAAAGATGCTTTGACTTACAGCCCTGTGTCCAGGGAGCCATTACTTATTCTATCAGGCATCTCATGAT
Source organism: Machaerirhynchus nigripectus (assembly GCA_013397975.1). NCBI lineage: Eukaryota > Metazoa > Chordata > Aves > Passeriformes > Dicruridae > Machaerirhynchus > Machaerirhynchus nigripectus. Next base: position 1,214,057 of record VZRQ01006257.1, read on the forward strand.
ATCTGATGTTGTCACAAGATCTGCTCAAGTCAGCTGATTACATGAAAGACTTGAAAGTTTTTATCCTACTTTTTTTTTTCAGACCACACATTGCAAAGAAAAAATAATTTTTAATTTTCAACTACCTTTTGAATGTTTATTGGTGCAAATGTACTCTAGTGGGGTACAAAGAATCAAGAAGAAAGAAAAAGAATGTGAGGTTTTTTCAAAATAAAACTGTTTTGGGGCTGTCTTCTATAACTAGTTTTGTGACACTCCCCTCCTCAAATATGGATGGGCAGCAGATTTGGAGTTACATCATCCCTTTGTGTTTGAGTAACTCAAGATAATTTAAGGATAGGTTTACATCTTTTTTATATTTGTGCATTCACTAGTTTGTATCCAGACAAAAGGAAATTAAATGTTTGCTGAGATCTGGTTTAGAAACTCTGTCTAGGAGGATGTCATGCTAACTAGTGCCTTCCACCACCATGTCATCGCTTGCTGAGGGCACCTCAGCTCCTCCACTGGAGCTCACCCTGCTCTCCAGCTGAGCCTGAGCCTCTGCCCAGCTCACTCTTCTGCTCAGACCAGGCCTGACCTTAACCTGGCAGCAGGGTAGGTTAAATCTCAAATGGGCATACGCAACAATCAGAAAATCTCAACACAATTTTTTAAGAATCAGATCATCTCAGTATATATACAATAGAACAGTAAGATGTTACTGAAACACCTGGCTTACCACGTCCTTCAAGAGGACCTCAAGTTAGTGAGATCTCTGTGGAAGAATTATCTGACCTGCCCTGTTAAATTCCACCTCCCTGTAGGATTCGTACTTAATTTACTTACTCATTTGTGGCCTCTTTGACCTCTAGCCTCCTGGCCTGGCTACTCCTAGGGCACCAGTGCCATTGTCTTTTAAGTACTTTTTGGGTAATGCTAACTGGGCAACTGTGTTGCCTTGCTGTATCAATCCCATGACATTTTTGCATAAACATTTCACAACCCCTAATTATTTAGAAATTTGTTACAGCAGTAAATCTATTGTAGCAAAGTCGTAGACAAAACTTGCAGTTTATACTTACTCCACAATTTTCATAAGCTTTGAAACAAAACAGGCCACATAATGATGGAGATGGGTTAATTACAAAGTTTGCTTCTCTAAATATATAAGTAGAGCTTAAAAAGACATGTTTTTTTATTAGAAAGGAATGATTTAAACTTTGGTTTTTATTTAAAACTAATATTCTAAAACTAAACATTTTTTTAATGTATTTGAAATTAGTGATTACTGGCTGTGACCATGTAGTCACTAGATGTAATCACTAGATGTGACTATGTGATCACTAGATGGATGCCCTTTAAGGTCCCTTCCAACCCAAACCATCCTATACTCTATTCATTATTCTACTATTCTGTATAGCTACCTATTTTCTTACTTGCAGTCTGTCATTTTAAATTTTTACCTTTATTCCTCCTCTTTTCACTCTAAGAGCTTGCTGAAGTACATTTTAATGACAAAGGTGCTACAATACGTATTTCGAATCAAAGAAAAGGGATGCTGCTCTAGGGTAATGGTCTCCTGCTGGCATCTAAGAGCTGAGAAGAGTACCTATGTGAAACACATACCATGAAAACATATTTGGGATTTGATTATGATTATTTTATTTCAGCTATCTGAAGTGCATGATGCAAAGGTAATTGCATTATTTGATAAATATTCGTACAGTAAAGCAAGAACAGCTCACTGTACCTTACTGATGTGCTTAGACGTCAATATATGTCTTTCTTTGATGAGAGACTATTCTGTTCTTGAGATTTACGAATATGTATTTTAATGAGTTTGCCCTCCTGAGCAACTGCATCAGCTGAGGAACACCATAAAGCTCCCTAAACTAAGACCAAGGCTTTCACGATTGGTCAGCATGGACATACCTCTGTTTAAAAAGTGCCATTCCTGCACAAAAATATTTCAAATCTGTAGCTCCATTATACAAAAGACAACGGATTTTAATAGGCTAAAATTAATGATGTGACCTATTAAATTTTGTGCTTGAAATCTTCTTGGAAGGTTGTCAAAAAATGTGTTCCAAACCCGCAGATATAGGTCAGTGTTTTGCTTTTATAAGCTTTTTATCTATTTTGAGCAGATAAAAATTATAACTATTATTTAATCCAAAACTATTTCCTGCTTGCAAGCCAAATGATTTGGGAAGCACAGTTTAAAACAAAACAAACAAAACAAAAAAAAAGCAAAAAAAAAAAAGAAAAGTAAACAAAACAACACAAAAAAACACCCCAAAACCCCCAAACCCTTAAGATAGATGAGTGGTGATAACCAGATCTTTTGATTCTGCTCGTCTTACAAATACAGCCTGAGAAATTCAAGTCACACAATACCTTCCCCACACTGCCATCTGATGTTTAGTAGGAGTCCTACTTGCAGTTTGGGTGTCCAGCCACTCTAAAATGCCATCGTGTCAATTTTCTCACAGAGCTAATCATTGTCTGGAGTTTAAGCAAAAGCTTAAAATTAACATTCCCATGTACAAAGTGTTCGGTCTGGCCAACTGAATCATACCCTAGACTTTGTTGATTGTAATAGCTACATTTCTTTTGATAATAGTAATAAATTCCAAATCAGTTAACACCAGTGATCAACACACCTGAGGAATGTTATTATCCCTCTGACAATTCTTATTGTTAACATTTACATTTATTGTTACAAGCCTGAATTCAGTAGCATTAAAAGACTTCCTTCCTGAAGGCAAGTTCAGAATGCATCACACTTGATTCTGACCCAGGCTGTTTGGCAAAGCCTTTTACTGTGCTGCTCCTCAAGGGAATGCATTCATGGATCACCTCTTAGATTCCCTCCCCCAAGGATTTGCATAGACTTGTCCTGTGGCAGATTCCCCCTTTGCTGAAGCTGTTGATTCCTCCAGGATGAAGGCATAAGGATTCCTCCTCTCTTTCTTGGAGGTAGAAATCCAGTGCTTGCCAGAAAACATACTTTAGCCTCGACAAAAGTTATCTGCCAACCCCAACCACTGTCCCTTCACTAGAGACAGGTGGAGGTTTCTGTGGTACATAGCACATAGCTGCAGCTACTGTTCCCTGGAAAGACACCCAGACCTAGCAAGATGTAAGAGATGGGACCTCGTTTAAAAATACTCAAATTGTATCAGTGAAGTTATTCCTCTGGTTCCTGTTTTGCAGGAATCAAGTGCCTTACTTGAATCAGTGAGAAATAGGGAAAGAGTAAATCAGGATTTTTTTTGAACATCAAGGCAGAATTTTGGGCTATTTAATTAATGTCTTTAACTTGAGTACATAAATTGGGATATTAATCTTGTGCTAGCCCATGAAGAGATACTATTCTCAGCAATAATGCAGAGCACAAAGTCATGCTCCTACTCTGAAGTGTGGCAACCAGAGGACCCTGTCTATTGCCACTTACTATACAGGAGGAAATAGTTGCTTCAGGAAGGAAGGTGATACACCAAAGACTAAGTGTTGGAGTGCTTTCTGAAACATACATAGCCCAGATAAGTGCATATTATCTTCTATTATAATCTTTTTTATTAGTGCCATGTTTCTCACTAGCTTGAAATCACTGCAGAAAGAGGCAGTTTCCCCACAAGCAGGGAAAGATTGTTCATTGTTTTAGGGGAAACACTTCAAGAACAACTGTGCTAGAATATTTATTTATATATACATATAACTGCTCTTTTTGTTTTTGTTATTTCTTCAGGGATTGAACAATTAAGATCTGCACTCAGAAGCAGCCAGAAATCCACACATTACACTTATGAGGGAAGATCACCCACACTGCACAGATCTGCAGTGAGCTTTGGGAGGGAGGAGGCAGTTCAGCAAAGTGTACCATAGATGCCCTTGCATTGTGGAAGAAGGCACAGGCAATTGGATTTAACCAGCTGGGTGGAATTTTATTTGATTAGCTTTGGCACAGTTTCACATACTCTCAATTCATCAGTGAATGGAGTAACTATATTGGAAAGCTACTGGGGAAAAACAACATTGCCCCTGATGCTACTGTCACAGGCAGATAGAGCACAATCCCATACAGTCTCGCTCTGTGTTTTCCTCTCTTCATTGTCTCCCTAGTTAGTTTTTTTGTGCCAGTGTGTGTCTTCCTGGATCAGGATTGGCTGCCTTTTCTCGGTCTGAGATCTTGGCATGTAAAGAACAGTAATTACTCCATGGTATGACTCGATGACTACGAGCAAGGGTGGGAGTGCCCCCTCTTGAACAATAAAACCCCTTGTAGAGAAAAGCCGAACTAAACAAAACAAAATGTGTAAAACCAGGCAGTGCTGCCACAAAGCACTCTGCCAGCTAGAGAGTCTATATGGAGTATGAATAAGAGTCTACTGTGTTTTAGTCTGTCCTGCCTGTGAAAGATCCCATTCTGTAAAGAGGTATTAGTTAGTCTCCTTATTTCATACAAGTCTAGGCATATATAACTTCTTTAGTTTCAATGAAGCTATGCCTAATTTCCACTAAGAATGAGAACTGACCCAGGCCCAGCAATTTGGGATAGCATGTTCATACAAAACCATCTTCTCTCAAATTCATCTTAAGAAAATAAAATCCCCTACTTTTACCAACTGTCAATACCTAGTAATTTTGAGTATCAGTCATGGTAGCTCACAGTTAAAAACATTTACATATGAGCTTACAAGTCCTGTAATATGAGCTAATATGGGGTAATATGCAAGGGATTGAAGTCTTTAGAAACATGGCTCACCAAAAGAGCCTGTGTTTATACACACATTTGCTCAGGCTGAGCTCTGTCTATGAAGAAGAGTATAAGGGAAGCTTATTGCTTTATCTTACAGCTCCCCAGAAGACCATCCTTTTAAAGTAGAATAAAAAAAGGTTTTGTTTGAAGGACAGATCTGAAGAAAAGTTAAAGGTTTCAGAGACAGGAAATCAAGCTAAATATGGTGAGTTGTACAGAGGCATCTCAAGAATTATTCCTGTGAAACACATTCTCAAACTAAGTTCCCCTAAATATTAACATATGTATTGAGTGAAAATAGACTTTCCTCAGTTAATTTTCAAATCAAGAGGTGAAATTAAAAAGTGAGAAAATTCTCAGTATGAAAATTAAACTAAAGCATCCAAGTTTTCAATAGAGAAGTATACAGGCATGAGCCTTTTTGATTTTTAGCAAGGTACTACAATTGTGAATACCTATAGGAACTCATTTGGAACTGTAGCAAAAAATCACCCTTCTCCAGACAAAACTCCCATGTATGTGTTTGGAAAATACAGAAAATGGAAATACCCATCTTAGAGGTGAAGAACCAAAAATTAATTACTGTTCTTAACAAATGATCAACAGACATGTAATTTTGAGTGTGTACTTCTTACACATTTTGTTCCACTCCCTCAGGTCTAAATGGGATTAGGCAGGACATTTTCCTTTGAAAAACAATGCAAGATTAAAAACTATACATGAAAACAGGCCAAAAGTTTTTCTCATGAATTCTGTCTACCATCAGTGGTTACTGGTATCAATGTCCTTTGAGTAGAAAGACTACAAAATCAATAAAAGTAATGAAAACATTACCTCTTTGTATTCCAGAGTTCTTTCCCTCTCAATGAAAGAGTATCCGGGACATAAGCAAGCCTACAGAACTTAAATTGAGGCTTCCATGTGACCATTTAAAAATTTCCCCTCAAATATAGCAGAAGCTGACATGATCTTTAGATTAAGTTTCCATTACTTGGGGAAGGGGGGGAAAAAAATAAGACAGCTTTCTTCTTTAATTAGGTGAAGCTCATGTGTTTTTGTTTATACATTTTAAACTAAAAAACCACAGAGTTATTATTAATGATTGCTTTATTTTTGAGAATAACTGCCCATAGACATGCCCACAGTCAAGGAACCCAAATTCATTTTTCTGCTCCATTGCAGATTGTGCAAGTCCTGAAAACCATTTAACCCCATATCTCATATCCTTTTGAGTGAATGGGAATCATAGAATCTTACTATATGAAAGGGTTTTTTTTAAGACTAAAATCTTTAAAACAGCAAGTTGTTCATGTGTTACAGGAAAGGGGACCAAGTAAATAAAATGGAGAGATTATTCTGTAATCACGGATGTGCTGTCCTCCCGTGGTGCTTCTGACATGCACACCAACACTGCAGGATGCAGGCAGTACCCGGACCATCATTACATGATTAAATTCTTGTCTGTTGTAATGCATTTTGCCACTTGTGTAGCTTAATAACTTTTTTGTCACCATCACTCAACAAGCAGATACATCAGTTGATAGAAAAAAGTGCCAACATGAGGATAGCAAGTTCATAGGTTAAAAAAGTCATCTTTTCTCTATAAATAGATTTGGTATAAATCACAAGAGTCTGCAAAATGGGCCTGGGAAAATTAGCTGCTGACCTGAAAATACTTCCTGTTGGCTGTCTGGGAATCCATTTCACACAGTTAAAAGTGACAAGAATTAAAGCAGCTAAAGAAACAGGACTTTATGGTGAAATAAAGAATTAAGTGTCCTAGCAAACATGAAAATAAAACCAAGTGCAACTAATAAAAATACAAGTAAACTATTGTGCAAGTATTCTAAATAATCAAAAGGCAAAATGAGCCATACTTTTTAAACTCTTAAAGAGGAAATTATTCTATATTTTCAGTGTCCTGCAGTCCTTGTGGCAGCTCTGGAATTTCAGCAGCTGACCAGCCAGCAGGCCTCATGACCTGCAGTTGCATCTGGCAATGTGTGGTTAAACAAGGAACTCAGCACAGCCATTTCTGTAGGAAACTGTTGACTAACACTGGGAAGAATCTAGTCAATTTGAATTATACTTCAAATTAAAGAAAATAAAATTAATGAAGACATTATTATCTCAAGCAAGGAACTAGCTTGCCATTTTTCATTCAAAGTTAATGCTACCCTTCACTGCTGGAACTCTTCAGCTAACACTTTACCCAAGTGTCCTCTGCTGTCACTCAAAAAATGCCCCTTAAGAGAGTGCTTCAGGAAATAAAATGTGTGCATAGGTCCAGCTCACTGCATCACCAGGTTTACTGCAGCATACTTCTGTTGTGCTCATGCATGTGATACTTTTGTAACACCGATTAGTTCAGTGATGAGTGTCCCTTTACTTTAAAGCTACTTAACTAGAAATGATTTAGAGACACCAGATTTTTACATTCCAGGAACTTTGAGCTGTCACATAATTTGACAATTAAGGTCTAAAGAATAACATAAAAGCATATAACAAGATATGACTATAAACTGTAGACCTCCTAGATAACCTTGGCCCCAAACAGAAAAGACAGGCCTCCTCAAATTCATTTTGAAAACCAGAGAAGTATCTTGTATAACAAAGGACAAAATATCTGTCTATAAGCATATGCCCATTTTCTTCAAATTTCGTAATAAAACTTCTAAAATAGCAGCAAGACCTTTCCAATAGATGGCAAAACCAACAAAAAATACTTTTTTGTTTCTGTAATATCTGAGTTAAAGTAATTTCTAATACTGGGTGAGTTACATGAATTATAAAATTTGGTACAAGATTACAAAGCAAACTTTCTTCTTTGGAGTGCTTAGGCAGTTCAGGTCAGATGTTTGCAGCTGCCATTTAAAGACTGAAGACCAGTGAAATCCAATCTTTGGACTCTAATGATGTTTTCAAGCATACAAAGTCTCTAACCTCAACCTTAATTGGTTTTGTCCAAAATAAAGTCGCCAAAGATACATCTCACTGTTTAATATGGTGGTTTATCCATAAGGATAATATGGTATTTTGTCTGAGTCTGTTAGTTGGTTTCATAATTTTCCCAGCTGTTCAGACTGAGTTATCTTAAGAATTCACAGCTGGTATGGGACTGCCTACATAGCTAAAATATGTGTCTTGGTAATGGCTAATATTTCTAATCAAATATGTGTTGGCAAAGTGTTTAGATTCAGGATAAATCATGCTGCTGGCCACAGTGTAGCAAACAAAAGGAGAAAAAATTATACATTATGTAATGCAAAATAGATTTTCTATCATTCATCTAGAGCATTAGGGCTTACAGACTCTTTGACTTTAAACTGTACCCTGAATCATGCACAATCCCATTGATATGAGTTTTAAAAACTGCCAAATACGAAAAAAAAACCTAAACCAGCTTTGAAGAACAAAACTTCCCAGAACAACCACTGGAGGAAGCAGAAATACAACCACTGGAGGAAGCAGAAATACAACCACTGAGTTAATTGTCTCACTGCAAGTGCTCACTCTTCAAGATATCCTGCTTTTACATGTGCTTAAACTTAATGTACAATTCTGCAGATGCTATCACAGCAGTAAATGTGTCAGGGGTCCCTGCAGAAGAGAGAATCACTAAAAACTGTATGGTAGAACCAGTCTCAAGGAGAGTCAAACTGCTCTGGCCTAATGACTGAAACACTTGAACGAGTACAAGGATCATTTCAGAAGGGAGTTTTGCCATTCTGAGCTTTGGAGGTAAAGGCCTCCTTTCCACTCAAAGTAAACAAGATCCAACAGCCTAATTTTCACTTGCACCACTGAAGATCTGAGTTTACACAGAACTCCTTCTAGATCCTACTAATGGTACCCAAAGTATTTCAAAAAGGCCAACACTGAAAGACACAAAACTCTCTCTCTTTCCTTTTCCTGGGACCAGTACATAACCAGAGGAAGGAAAATCCTTGTGTGAAATTCCTTCTGGATGCACGTGAATTGGGAACTTTTGCTGCTCCCGATGATAGTTTCCCAACTTTTACATTCATCTCCTCAAAACCACAAGATATACTATCTGACGCTCACTCTGAATCATGTGTTCACTGTTATAAAACCAGCTGTCCTGATCTCCCACATGCAGGATCATGTCTGTTCCCCCCTGCCCACATTATTATTTGTATGGCCATACAGGAAGCTGTATCAGCCTGTTCTGCTTGAAGCTAAATTAGGCAAAGTTTTCAGCTAGTGTCTAACCCAGCTTACCATGTAACTGTGCTAACATTATTACTGGCTCAGGAGAAGCAGTGGAAATATGTGACTGGGGAAAGATAGGACTGTTTTTCTGGGTCATGGTCTCACTCAAGGGGCTTAAGTGATTGAGACAGCAGCCTAAATTTGGGAATCATGTCGAAGAGCAAATGTATTCTCATGAATCCTCTCTGTAACTACTCCTATATTGCCAGTTGCTTTTGCAGAACATTTCAATGTTTTTTCTAAGATGCTGAAATAAAAGCAGGAGAGGATTTTTAATCATGTGAATTTGGCTAGTGCCAGATGACTGTAGCTTCAGCAGTTTATTTGAAATCTTCCACTGTGCTGTTCTCTTTGTTTTGGTTATAGCATTTGCTTCCACTTCAAGAACCTGGAACATCAGACAGCATTGCTGAGCACAGACCAAGAATCAGAAATATATAACACAGATGCTGAAACAAGCATTGGCTTTTTATTAATCTGTTATGTTTACCTATCATGCTGGAGATAGTAATTTTGAATTATCTCATTTCACAAGTACAGTTGCTGGATCTCTGCTGGTGCAATACTTGGAACATATTTTTAAGCAAAAGATGGAAAGTTTTCTGCTGTGCCAAAGGAAAATTAGAATTGTAATGTTCTGTCAAAGGAGGAGTTATATATTTTTTGACAAAATAAAAATTTTCATGGAAATGAGAGGCTATATAACCAAATGAAACCTAATCTCTTTTCATGCCACTTCTCAAAAAGAAAATATTAACAGCTATTGCACAATCACTCACCCACTCCAACTTACTATTAGTTAGATGTGTGGAAACTGCAAGCTACATGATTATACTTTCAAAGTTGTGATGTCATGCTAGTCTTGACTTCTAGCAATCTACTTGAGCATAAGAGGAGCTGATACAATAGAGAAGATTGAGAAAGATTTTATCTGGCTGTTACCTTCATGAAACCAACAAAAATATGTTACATCAGGATATAACCAGCTATAATAAATTTGAGGTGATTTACCCCTTGAGGAAGGGCCTAAAAATGCAAGGCTGTCTCAGTTCTTCCTAGCACCTTTGAGATTATACAATATTATTTTTATGTGAAGCATTGGCATGAGAGTCCTAGAAAACTAATTTTCACACACTTGTAGAACAAGCATAGCCTGGAAGAATTAAATCTTAGCTTCTTTGCAGCTGTCTCAAAGTTTACTGAATTCCACCTGAAATAAGAGAAAAATTATTCCCTCAGTTCTTGAAGTCTAGGTTAAGAGTGGACAGCTTCAGTTCTGAGCACTTTTGAGCTAAAGATACTTGTGTATTGCTCCATGTATCTCATTAATACTTTTATTTACAGAAATACTTCTTTTACCTTTTACTGTACACATCTAGGACCTCCCCTGGAAATATTTTATGGGCAGAGATTAAGGTTTTTCAGATTTTGACCATGATTTCTAGACCTTGATATATTCATATTGGACTAATGCATTATCCATGTCATCTGCCTGTCATCTCTACGTACACTGATTTTTCACATTTCCTGGAAAGTTTACAGCATTGTGTATTCACAGTTGTGTATACAAAGAATTCTTGCTTTTTCTTGTCACTAAATCTGGGAAATCCTACTTTCTTTTCTCTGTCAAGGCATTCCAAGGATTCTTTTCATTTTCAAAGCCTCCTTTGACTACAGGCCCTTTTTAGTACCTCTATTTTATGCATCTTAGCATCATTTACATCTTTGAAGCTTCTCTCATCTGCAATACACACAGTGATGAGTAGGGGCTGTCTTGGTTATTGTACCCCGTTTACTCAAAAAAACAACTGTCCATCTGCAAGTGTAATTTTGGAATATCTATAAATGTAACTTAATAGAGAAAGAATTCCTACCTCCACTGTCAAGTCTCTGCTGCAGAACTTGGAATTGCGTAAGGCACAGGTTTGCCAACAGCCCTGGGACAGAAATCCCAGCAGAGGCATATCCCAATCCTTGTGTACACGCAGGAGTCCACCACCTCCAGTCTTCTTCCTGTTTTTAGGGCAGCTCTCTGGGGAATACACATTTAAAGTGAACCTTGCCTCATTTCTGTACTTAGCTAACAAGTCTGTCGTGGTTTAAGCCCAACCAGTAGCTCAGCTCCATGCAGCCTCACTCTGCTCATGTTGGGATACAGGAGAAATTGGAAGAGTAAAAGTGAAAAAAACACATGTGTTGAGATAAATACAGTTTAACAGGTAAAGCAAAAGCCGTGCATGAAAGCAAAGCAAAACAAGGAATTCATTCACCACTTCCCATGGGGAGGCAGCTGTTCAGCCATCCCCAGGACAGCAGGGCTCCATCACACGTGACAGTGACTTGGAAAGACAAACACCATTGCTCTGAACATCCACCCTTTCCTTCTTCCCCCAGATTTATATGCAGAGCATGACACCATGTGGAGTCATTGCATCAGCATGTGGAGGTGCCTTCAGTCAGCTGGGGTCAGCGTCTTGTGCCATGCCAGCCTCCTCACAAGAAGCAGAAAAGGCCTCGATGCTGTATCAGCAGTGCTCAGCAATAGCTGACACATCTCTGTGTTATCAGCGCTGCTCTCAGCACAAGTCTGAAGCACAGCCACATACCAGTTACTATGAAGAAAATTAACTCTAACCCAGCCAAAACCAGCACAAAAGTCAAAGCAAGATTAAGTCACTCCTGCACAATAAAAATGCATTTTTACAAATAATTAATAGAATGCAAACCCTCAGATTCCAGTGGTACCAGACCTTATCTGACTGCAGAACAAGTGGATTCAAACACTAGGCCTGAATAAATACAAAACCCAGTTCTCTAACGAGGCCTGAAACAGAGAAATGTTGCACAACTGGGATTAGTATTTTTCACATTGTATCCATATACAAGATGTGGGACTAATGCTGTTTTCAGCTGAAAACACCTGCACATAAAGCTGTGCTATCTTCACTAACCACCCAACCCAGCAGAATTCCAATGTGATTTACAGAATTTCCTTTGCAAGACTATCATCTGCAAGCATTGGACAGAAAGCTTAGGCAACAGACTGAAGTATCAGGATTTCACTACTGGTGTAGTATTTAGACCTTATTCCTTATCCTTATTCCTTGTTGGCTGTGGTGGAAATAGAAATTAGGTTACAGGTTCACAGATTTGAGATTCTGAAGTCACAGAAGTAAACATCACGATGAGAGATGCATTATGCCATTAACTAAGCATTATCAAACACACATTTACTCTAAGCTCCATTCCCAGCATTTAATCTATGTAGCACAGAGAAGTGCATTCTGTTCTGCTCATTCTCCTATTTTGAAATGCATTTTAATTGCTTAGCTCTGTTCCTTCATCACATATCCACGGGGAGTATAGGAATTCCCATATTGGGGCAGGCACTCTAACCACTTTCTCTTCTTGTGTTATGGACACCACAGATAAAAGTTAAATGGCATTTGTGGTATCAGAACAGTTTCCAACAAAAAAGTACCCTGCTCACCTCATTTTATACTTTCCAGAGTTCATTTTATGAAAATGTTTTATGAACATTTTATGTTCATCTGCCATAAACAGATGGCATCTTCATCACACCCACTGGTCTTTTCAGATCAGAAGAGACCAATGGAAGGTATCACAGGGAACTTTAATGTTCTTCTAATCTTTCTGGGGTTTCACACTCCTGGGCTGTCAAGAAAGAAGCCTTCACTGATGTTTTATGTTTTATTTGAGTGTAGGGGGTTTTTTTCCTATAAGAAAAGAGATGAAACATTATTCCATTGCAAACCAAGTATTTTTAGCCAGCCATAGCAGGAGGCAAGTGCCTTCATCACTAACCAATTTCCTTTACATAATAAAGGGAAAAACACTGCTGAAGAAAGTACTGAGGTGCTGATGGGTTGCCAGAAGAGACTAACTCAGTATCTGTGGGATTTGCTGAGAAAGGAGGATATGAACCCATCTCTTTTTTGGCAAATAAGGATCTCAGTTTTTTAACTCTTTATAACACTGTTATTTTCACCACTGATCTGAGTATTCTGAAGTCTACACTTACTGCACATATGTGTTGGCAGCCTATTATGTATGCAATTTAACTAAGCGGACCAAAAAACCCACACATTTTTAGGGTCAACTATTTCAACAGTTTTATTTCAACAAGCTGATCTGTTGAATTAAAATTAAAAAGCTTTGCTATCCTACCTCCTAATGCAAATCAATTTAGACAGGAGAGTATGGTGAGGTGCACAGAAACTGCAAGAGCTTAAGACAACCACTGGTTTCCAGATGGGATCAAAGGGGTCAGGTATAGAGAACTGGAGAAGCAAAATCCGTAACAGCTCTGTAAATCAGGATTTTCTGTGAGGTACTGGTGAGACTGAAAGCATAAATAGAGGACAACAACAGGTTTCTGTCTGCACAGAGAACTAATCACACATGTCCTTAAGCTGTCAGCATCAGTGGCAAGTGGTACTGCAAATAAAGACAAAAATATCTTCAAACATTTTCAGATACGCATTGATTATTAATTTATGTTGTTCATCTGAATAACATAACTTTTGAAGTTGACATCAGGAACCCACATAAACTAAATAACTATCTAGGTTAGACTAGATATTTGGGTCAGGGAACTTTATTGCAATACACAGTTTTTACAGTGTTCAAATTTAAGCCTTCCTCCCTAAGAAAGAAAAAATGTGAAGAGTTTCGGGTTTTTATTGTGAGACTGTTTCACAGGTAACAGTGAATTCTCATTTACATTACATTGCTGACAACTAACTATTGACAAAAATCCAACAAATTTTAACAAAATAGCTCAACAACACTTTACATCCTCCTGGGATTGTGTATTTTCAATTCCAAATGAATAGCTGACTCATTCCCAAGAGTTGCAGAGTCACATGTTAGCTTAAGCCCTTCTTGTATTCTAATGCAATCATTCAACTCTGTAAATACGCATAAAATATTTCTAGAATACATTTCAACGGTTAGGAACTACTCCGAAATAATTTTTTACTTAATGCTAAGTAAGTTAAAATATACTAGCTGATAAAGAAGAACAAAAACAGAAGAGAAATAAAATAACCATTATCTAGTATTCGGTGGTCATGGATATCTTTGTACTTCAAGCTTAATTATATCCACATTTACCAAAGTAGAAATATCAGTGAGAACGTGATATTTGACTAAGCATACTGCAACAAGGCCAGATCTAAACACAAGGCGTTGCTGTTTAAAATGGGATGTGAACGAACTTGGATATCTCAGTCTTAAGTGTTCCTGACATGGCTACAGTTTTGCTCCTGTCAACAGCTACAATTTTTCCGGTATTCAGGGAGCTGCTGCTTACACTCAACTAACTTGAATGCAGAACACAACCTAATACCATTAGGGTTTTCAGTTAGCTTCAAAGTTGCAAAACCTACGTCATACTTTCAGATCAAGCTTGACATATGAAGCCAACAAAACTGTTACTACCCTTCAAAATGACATTATCCATGCCTGGGATGTTTATGGAGCATCTTCTATGGCACAGAATCAGGATCTCTCTCCCAGATGTGTAGGATGTATTCAATTCCTCCTCTGCCAAAGAACACTCAATCTTACCTCTCCTGGGAAGTCTTCAGCTATCATGCTGGTCAGAGTCTGCTGTCTGTACACCATTATTCTGATAATACCATCTCCCCTTCTTTACCACAGCTGTTCCTCTCAGGACTTTTTCTTCAAGACAAAATTTGTCTTGGGAAGGGTCAGGAATTTATAACCTCAGTTTTGGGTATATCTTGATTCACTTCAATTGAAAAATCAGCCCTCTGGTCCTAGCTCTTCTCTGAACTCTTTGTTTGTTTGGTGGAAGGAAAAGGACTTCAGCAAGGGCAAGTAACTCTGTCCTCAGTTATGGACTGCACTGTGGAAATGCTGCCTGCCATCCCACTGAAATACAGAACCAGACTACGGAGAAATACCTAGAGTTTAGATTACCATTGTTAGGTAAAAAAAGTATCACTTCAAGCAATTAACAAGCTTAGCCAGGAATCTGGAGAAAGAAGACAGACTTTCTACGCGTACTCCTATGAACTTTTCTGAATTTTAATGTAAGCAGTTGTGTATTGTGTAGAGAGCTTGTACACACTGAGAGATCCAGTTACCATGTTTGGGACCAGATATCTGAAGTTTAGACATGCAACAATTTACTGGACCATTTAATATCTGGCCCTTAAGATAGGGCTATTTCCCACAGCAGGTTTACAAATGACATTGCAGTTCTCCTGGATACCATCAATGTGGGATGCTCTTCAAGGTTTCACCCCCTCTAGCACTTCTGCAGTGATGAGGCACAAGTAAATCTGCAAGTCAAGTTCTGTCTGTGCAGCAACTCTGTTCTTCAGGCAGGTCTACTTCTCTCATCACTGGACATCTTCATCTTCACAAACATTGAAGGACAATCAGGTGTAGCACTGCAGACTCATTTCGTACCACTGCTACTGAATACTGAGCTAAGACAGTAGGCACAACTATTTTTTCCAGCCCCTTTGTTGCATTATATTCCTTCATTTTGCCTCAGTTATCTGCTGGGTTGGGGGGAGGGGGGGTTTTGTAGCTTATATCCTACAAGGTCTAGCTATGCTTTCTGCTGTGATTATTGACTGCCTTGAGCAAACAAAACCTGCTGATCTCGCCTGAATGTCACACCTGATGACATATCAGCTACATTCCCTGTATTTTTGAATACCTTTCATCCTATTTTATGTTTCTAAAGATTCAAAGTAGATGAATACATTAGGAATATAATCCTTAACCATATTTAAAATGTATTATGCTATTGTCCTTACGATTTTATTCATCTGATAGGCTTATTTCCTTATCAAGTATGTATTTTAAAACAAAGCTGCTGTCTTGACACCACTTCTCTACATTACTGCAAAGTTAATATTGTATTTTAATAGGATTATTTCATATAAGCAATTCCATTTAGTGTGTTTCACTTTGCTGGGTATCTAAGATCCCAGATAACTAATCTCTCTGAAGTGACCTACATACTTAACCATTGTCCTGTTCATAAGCGACACTAATTGACTCATATTTTCTGTTTGATCTGTACACAATTTCTCTCGTGCAATTGCATAAATCCTTGTACGTAATTTTTTTTGTATATGAAGATTTTTCCAAGAGTAATTCAGACCCCATATCCTAACCAAAATATTAAGTTTATGTGCACACTGTTAAACATGTTTTCCTTCGTCCTAAATATAGTCTTTCTGCGGTACATAATAAATCCATGAAAGCACTAGGTTTATTTACTTAGAATTTCAGCAGAGGTAGGCATCAGAATCAGATTTTTTACATAACCTGATGTAAACTGATTCTTAAGACTGTACAGTTGAAATTTTCTATTTTCAAAACATTTGCAGGGGCAGAGGAGTACATGAGGAAATGCATTGGCCAGATTTAAAGTTTGTTATGAAACTTCAGAGTACAGCTTTGATAATTTAATTATGGGGGTGCCCTCTTCTTGCTTGAAGGAAGCTTTTCCTACCTTCAAGTTTGAGCATATGCCTTTATTTTACCTTGATACACTTGAAAAAGCTCTTGGACATCTCTAGAGCTGTTCCCTTAGTGTGAAGTCTGTGTTAAAAGAATAACAATTTCCCTTGCCACAGGTGGAAGCTGACCATCTTGCTAGAGAAAAACTCAAACTTGAGCTTTGTTACATAGAGGCAGCTAGGCTCTGCTACAAGAGCCATCGCTCTGAGGAAAAACCTTTTAAAAACAAACTAAAAGGAGCGAATAAAAAGTGATACTTCCAGAAATATTAATAACTTGAGCAAGTTCTCCTTTATCTGGTTTTGCGCAAATGAGCAGTAGAAAGCAGAGGTTGTCAGTCACTTACAAAGAAGATCTGGTACAATTGTGTCTCTGGAGATGGCTCTTGACCTGAGGCCTGCAGATATTGCTGTGCATATTTGCACGAGTTGTTTCTGTTCTCCGCTCATACCTTTCCAAGTTGCACAGTGAGACCTCTGCTGTTCGTAAAAGCACTCAGCTGGGTTATGAGAGCAAATCCATTTCTAATCCTTAGGGACCTCATGGCAAAGTGGGAGATCAAAAAGAAGACTTAAGGATTTCCAGGGCTACAATACTGGCTAAAGAAATGCAACATTTATTTCTTTCATTCTAGAAAGTGGGGTGGTGGTGGTGTGTGCATGTGAACTGGAAACAGAAGGACTTAGTGAAGCCAACTGATCTATTCAAACAGCAAGAGCTAACTAACATGAGATACTCTCTGAGAATGTTTGTCACCTCAGGAATGCACTAGTCTGGGGAAGAGACACAGCCAGATCTAACACTGGCCAAAACTGCTACACTGAAAACAGCCAGGACAGCAAATCAGTTTTATTAGCTTTGCAGTCATACACTATAGTGAGAAGTGGATACTGATACTCTTCAGACTGTCTCTGTTGCAACACAAACTTAACTGTGACCAAGTTAATATTTTGGACTGGGAAAAAAATTTGCATGGCATTAGTAACTGGTTTAACTGTCCAACTACATAAAAATTTAAATTAATACCTTAATAACAACCATTCCCAGACCATGTATATTTTCATTTTTCATAGCATAGGCCTATAAACTTACCATATGGAAATTCATTTGTTGTTCTAGATCTTGACATCACATCTCAAAACAAATTCTGTTTAGGTGCTCAGTTCACCCACTTCACAGGTGCTGTGGAAAAACACATGTATGAACTATCCACATGGTCACTTGCAGACGCATCTGTGGGGGTCAGAACACTATATAGTCATGGCTGTAATGCAGAATTGTGCAATTTATTTAAGAAGTGGAATCTATCTAGCCTGAAGAATGATTTTCTTCATGACTGTGCCTTTATCTTTTCCTGTGTTCTGCATTCCCCCTTCTACCTCCCCCTTCCATTTCCAGAATGGTATTTCCATATGCCAGGATTAAAATGGCATAATTTCATTTTCCCTTCACACCATTATGTTTCAAAAGATACTTAGGTTTTTTATTGTATTTAATTTTTGTGACCTAGAACTAATAACTGTGCTTCAACAGCAATATTTGTAATAGCATTTAGATAAATTATTATCATAAATAAAAATCAAATAGTTTTCATTTTGTCTTTCATTAAATGGGACTATTGGTCAGAAAGACTATAAATTGAAAAACTGTCAATATGATTTTTTTTTCCTTTTGAAAGTCTATCAAATGTAATCACTTATTTTTAACTACATATTAACATGAGAAGAGCAGGAAAAATGAGTTTGTGCCCTCAACACCCACAGAACATCTCACCCCCCAAATCTCCCCCATGAGATACAAGAAATTCCCTACTTATGGAACATCCTTTGGCTGCCGGATCAGTTTGAAAATGAAGTGCAGACATGTATACTCCACAAGGTGTCACTCTAAAACAGCTTGGAAAAAAATCATGTCTTTTTTGCTTCAAACTTTACCCAAAAGGTCAGAAATGGCCAGTATTTCAAATTTAAGACTGAATTACCAGATTCCACTCAGAGTTACTACAATGTAACAGGATAGGCACTGGGTATTTTTTGTTGTGGGTATTTTTAGTGTAGATACTGTATTTCAAAACCAGTCTATTTTTAACTTATTTGCCTAGCTGAGGTGTGGGGGAAAAAAGTGTGTCAGTAACTGTTTCAGTATGGGGGAGCATCCAGCAAGTATTTTATCAGGATACGTTGCACTGTCCTTTGCTCAACTACCACTGGCTGTGTGAAGAGACAGAAAACAACGTCAGACCCAATAGCTTAGGCCTGCAAGGTATCTAAGCTTTTTAATAAAATACATTTTGTCTATAAACACTTTGTCCTTTTAAACAAATATGGTATAACTATAGAAATTCGAACATCCTTCAAAAATACAAATAGCTGTCAGCAACAAAACCTCATTTTCTGTGGTTCACGGGCAATCAGTGAATTAATTCTCTAGAATCTAATATAAGAGAATTCCCAGTAAGTTTTCTTGAAATCTAAAAAAACTTACATTCCAACTTCTCCCTTAGTAAGTCCATGCCTTCATTGCTAATTACCTATTTTCATGAACTTTTGAGAGATCTTTGACACATCTACAAACTTTAATTGTTGTTGACCACCAGGTTCAAAACATACTAGAAGAAATCTGACACAAACAAGAGCAACTGTCATTTCACAGGAAACAGTATTTCAGGAAAATGAAAATCATCAATGAAAAAAAACAAAGAATGTATGAAACAGGTCTGATAGCATGAGGGAGGGAGCTATAGGTGACAATTTACACAAGATACAAAAGAACAAAAGAAAGTGGAACCAATTTTGAAATGTTAACACTTTTCATCCTGTGCTCAACACTGCAGAGCTCTGATCCCTGCACAGACCAATGGGGTTCTTGCACAAAAAATACAGAAATTTAAAAAAACCAGTCCCACATGCAAATTTACCATACCTGCTTGTTTATGTTATACTTTATAACAGCATTGCTTTCAAACACTTTGTTCAATCTATCCTGACCTTTTCTGTTTTTCTGTGGCTGTATTTCATGTTACGACCATTTCCAGTAGACACACTTCAGAAAAGCTAGTTAGATCAGGCCCCAAATGAGAGATAAAGAACAATGTCTGCTTTGAAGATCTCAACAGATTTAGGCTGCTCACTTGTGTCATGAAAGCTGCAGTTTCAGGCCCATGTCTGGATCTTTGAAGTAACTGACAACTTCACTGGTAAAAACGCAGGGGTGTCAAGGATTTAAGCATTTTCTTGTTTGTATGCCAGCTGACAAACTTCAGAAAGCTTTTAGTTCACACAACCAGGATCCTGAAGAATCTAGTTCTTCAAAATCAACTTAATCAAGAAAACACCTCAGTATGCTTTAAACTCAAAAATGTGTTTGCAGTTCTCTCACTTCTGTAAGAATTAATGAAAGCTAGGAATGTGATAAATACTTTGCTTAGGGAAAAAAAAATCTTTAGGAGAACTACTTTAGAAAAAAAAAAAAACAACCCTTTGATCCAGACTGGGCTTATTAAACAACTCTGCAGCAGCTTTTACCTGGTGTGAGCACAACCACATGGGGAAGGGCGGGGAGGGGAGAATCATGAAAATGAGAATATTAAAAGCCTCATTCAAGGATGTTTGCAAATAGTATTTTTGAAGCCACAAAACAAAAACAATGACTTGGCTAGATAACCAGATTTCTGAATTGTGACATGTTTATAGCCATAATTCCATTCACAAGATGTATTAATCACACCTGATTCCACTGATACAGACTATTAAAGGAGAGGAAAAAACTCAGCAGTTACCATAACAAAGCCACTTCCTTCACTGTTTTTTCCATTCCAGTCACACAGAATACAATGAAGTTATTTTTTTCCTTAGTCTACACTCAACTTGCACACTACTCTCTCTCTCAGACTGTGCATATACACAGATTCTGCTTCTTACTGTGTTGAACAAGCCTGTTGCAAGAAGGAAGTTCTAACCCAGAATCAGGAAAAAACAGAAACCTGAGAAAATAGACTAAAGATTCATTAGACAAAGAAGAATAGATTGATTTTTGCTACCTGCCATTTCCAGTTGGCATGAGAGACTATCAAATTGGTCTAGAATTGACCTAAATAATTTTCTTCAGCTATTAAATTAAGCAAATACTAGAACACTTCTGCTGGAATAATGAGATCACTGTTATTCTCATCCAGAAGAGCCTCATAGTGCCTTAAAAAAAAAACCCCTCCCCACATGACAGTACTTTATACAGAAGGGCTGACAACCAAAAGGCAGTTACTTCTGTCAGCTGCTTAACAGCTCAGCACTCACTGCAGTCCTGCCATGTACACACCCACATACTAAACACCAAGGGGATGAAACAGGAAAAAACTGTGGGCAAAATGAGTCATTCCAAACCAGAAGCTGAGCAGACCCCTTAATCTTCTTTGAAGTGATACTTCATTCACAAAAAGATCACACTGAATTTAGCTATTACACTGATGTCTGCACGGTACCAGTACAGATCAGTAATTATGTTTGAAAAGAACAAAAAGAAAACCAAGCAGGAGACAACTTGCACTCCTCAGGACTGTATCAGTGCAGCCAAAAAATACATCTGCAATTATTCTTGCAAACAGCAAAATCTATGGGAATAACAATCAAAAAGTCCTCCCAAAGAAACTAAATCTCACACAATACACTTATTTTAATCCCTTTTTTCACTGGCCAAAACAGCTGAGGCTGTTTCAGAGAGTCAAGAGAGATCTGTCTGAATAGTCTATAGAGATTTCTCTTTGAACATCTGCTTAAGAAGGAAACAGCTATGACTCAAAGCTGTACCTTAAGAGGAAGCTGACTATTACATTCCTCATCACCCACAACTCTAGGAAGCCGAAGACATTTTACAAGAGACTATTTTACCTGAGCTACAGCAAAATCTAATTTGAAAAAAAAGATTTAAAAGTCCATGCAGTCCTGTGTACACTTTCCCTTAAAGGCCAATCCTCTAGCTATCTATCGTGAAGAAATTTGCAGTTGTGTGGTTTCAGCAAGAAAGGAGTTTTGTACCACAGAAATGCAGTTTTCTAACAGGAAGGTAAAAACACAATTATTTCGGCCTTTTTTCCTAATAATGAAAAAAACTGAATTCCTGGCTCTAACAAATCAAAGCTTGGGCAGTGCTCAAATTCTCTTGTAATAAACCAACTCAGATTCACTTGATGTTTCTATATTAAGAATACTACTGTGTTAAGAAGGCCTTTCTCCTGTACCACATCCATTACTCTGCTTCAGTGTGTATTTGCTGCCCTGAAGGCTGAGTGCATCCTGGGCTGCATCCAAATCAGGGTGGGCAGCAGGTGAGGTAGAGGATTCTGTCCCTCTTCTCTGCTCTGGTAAGACCCCACCTGCAGTGCTGCATCCAGCTCTGGGGCTCCCAGCACAGGCAAGCCATGGACCTGTTGGAGCAGATTTGGTGGAGAGCCACAGACATAACCACAGGGCAGGAGCACCTCTCCTATGGAAACAGCCTGGGATGGCTGGGCTTGTTCATCCTGGAGAAAAGACAACTCCAGGGAGACCTCACTGAGCCTTTCAGTACTTACAGGAGGCTTATAGGAAAGAAGGAGAGAACTTTTTACATAGGTAGACAATGACAGGACAAGGGGCAATTCTTATAAAGAAAAGAGGAGAGAGTCACACTAGATATTAGGAATAAATCCTTTACTCAGAGGTTAGCAACCAACAAGTTGCTCAGTGAAGATGTGGTTGCCCCATCTCTGGAAGTGTTCAAGGCCAGGTTGGATAGAGCTCTAAGCAACATGATTTAGTAGTGAGTGGCATCCCTGCCCATGGCATGGGGGTTTGGAACTAGATTTTTAAGGTTCCTTCCAACCCAAACCATTCTATGATTCTGCCAGTAAAGAAATGAGTATAAACTACACAGATGTGGAATAGACAAGGATTCCTCCTGTCAAATTTCTAACTACAGTTAGTACCAGATACTATTGAGAAGATAAAGGGGACTTTCTACTGGAGAGATATCCACCACACACACACAAGTTTCTCTTTAGGTAAGTTTCCAAATCCCTTGTGAGTCAGAAGCAATGCCTACCCATAACAGAAAAGAGACTTTAGTGACAGAGCCACAACAAGCAACTTACTTGTTGCACTACAGAGGCTGCAACATGGACCTGCAGATTGCATTCATCCTGTCCAACCTGAACAGAACCTTTGACTTCTGCTGACCTTAGCACTTCAGATGTATTTTCGCAGTGAAGAAAGTATTTCGAAGTTTACATTACTTTTGTTCCAAACCTGCAGCAGAGCCTTAGAGGCCAGAAGGCATCTTGTTTCCTCCTGAAATCAACTGATGTGGCTGCAGGAAGTGAAAGAGAATACCTCTTCTTACAAACGGTCTCACTTAGGGACCTAGTGGGATTTTCAAAATATTTGAGAAAATTATCCTGTGTATTCCATGTAATTTAGGAAAAAAGAAAAAAACATATACATAAACCAACCCACCCCAACAGGGTCAGAGTGAAGAAGGTTAAATGCAAATTCAGTTTAAATTAAGTAAGAAAGTTTCAATGACTTCAGTATGATTCCATCCCTCCTCCCCTTCCACACACACACCCACACCCCCCTCAGTAAAGCCATTTAAGTAGGAACCAAGCCTTTCTTCCTACCACATCAGTAAGGCAATGGTGCTATTAGTTCCAGCAAAGCTCCCAAACACTCCACTAATAGACTGTACTGGCCAAACAATTAGATCACTCCTGAATTAAAAAAGTACCCAGCAGCAACTTTGCATATGCACTAGTTTTTTCAAAGCACAATGGAAAGCTGGCACATACTGCATTTAGAAGAGCTGTAATCTGGTTTAAACATGGGTTTATTTTAAAAATCTTCAGCTCTCATCTATAGGCTACTCCAGAACCCAGTGAATCAGCAAATAGTTACTGTTTATTGGAAAGCTTCCTTCTTTAGGACACCTTGGCCACCACTCAGTAGTTTGCTGAAATTGTGAAAAGAACTGCACCATCAATCTTCACTACAGGTAACTGTCCACAGGTGTACAGGATCTAGAATGTGAAGTATCCAGGATGAAAACTTAAATTTTCATATATAGACCTCCAATGAATCAGATATTCTGCAGGCTACAGAAAATTTAAGTAAATAGCAGCCATGTAACAGAGAGCTTCTTACAGGTATTTACAATATACTTAGCATCATGTCTTGAGCTTAGGTGTGCTTTTTTCCCGTTGCCTTTTTTCAGATACTCATGGATTTTAAAGCATCTCAACCAGGTTTTTAAAGGAAATCAGACACTGCACAAGTTAAACAACATGGTTCTATTAAAAACTATCTTTAACCATGGCACTCAGTGACAGCAATACAATACTTTTTTCCACAAAGCAACTAATATAAAAATATGCCATAAAATCATCTGTAGACTAGTATGCTAGTACATACATATAATCATAACATTCTTTTATAAACTCTTTCCTGAGATACCTTGGGTTGTTTGATTTTCTTGTATTACTGGATGCATTATCTTTATGATTCATCTAAAACAACTGCAAAATATTTCGAATGTGCAGGACACTCAGTAAGATGTAAAAAGTAGTATGTAAATATATGGCAAAGAAACAGCTCATAGAAATTATGCGCTTTTTTACTTTGTTATATTTTTTAACATTTGGCTCCTTGGGAGACAGAAGGATGGTGCATGAAAAACCTGAAATTAGAGCTATGAATTGACAAAAAGCAGGAAAGCATTCAGGAATGTTAGGAGTTGGAATATCTTATAAATGACACAAAGAGAAAGCCGTAAGTCATGTTGGCTATGTATTGTCTTACAAAGCAACTGGACATATCTTAGTTCACAGTATAATAAATATTTTTACTAATCTGTTTTGGAAGAGCAAATGTCTTTTAGGGTTTCAAGCTCCTGTATAAGTTTCTTGTTCTGAACTTCTAGCACTGCAACACGACTCTCCAGACATTTTATGTATTCTTTCTTCCGACGTCGACATTCTTTAGCAGCTTCCCTGCAAAAAGCAGAAGTAAAAAGTGCAAACAAAAAAGCCATTTGCATGCCATTAGAAAGCTCAGCAGAGTATGGAGACTATGACAGAATTCCAAATTTTGGAATATCTCCCAAATCAGTCTGAAAACACTAAGCAAAACTGGGTTCCACAAGGGCCTCAAGTGTCTCTTTCTCAAGTTCATATGGCAATCTGTAGAATTGCTTCCTCTCATGCCTTGATTAAAGTTCATAATAAAGGAGGTCCAAATGAAAGACAGTTATTCTGCTTTATGACAATAAAGATCTTTGAGGGCCTTGAGTTCCTCAATGAGAGTCTTGTTTTGGTTTTCAAGCACAGCCACACGATTTTCAAGACATTTGACATATTCTTTCTTCTTTCTGCGACATTCTCTGGCAGCTTCCCTGGAACCAATACAAGGCAAATGACTACAGGAACAGCCACAATATGGCAAAGACTGGATAAATGCAATTACCTGCAATCCCTGTGGTTCCACAATAACAACAACCACCACCAACTGCTGGATTGCACAAACAGAACATCGGATGACAGCCAAAAGCAGTAACATAGTTAAAATATAATCCAAAACAACTAGAACTTGAAACACATTCAGCATCACCAAATACAAAGATGGAACCAATACACAGCAGAACTGAGAAAAACAGAGTAAATGATAATGTATTGACTTGAGTTGTACTAAACATTAGGATGGAAAGCAGCATTTCTTCTTCCAGTCACATTCTATTTTGTGTGTTTATCGGGAGCATTGTTTTCTGCCATCAAAATCTTAAAACCAAGCCCAGAGAATATACTTTCAGAAAACACAAACATAACACTACTCTCCTCAGATAAAAAACTATATGCCAAGCTTACATTAAGATAGAAACTTACAGCACATTGTAACAATGTACAGTACAATTTAAGTCCAAACAAATACAATTTATTAGCATTTTAGAACTGGCTGCCTGAGCACATTTCAGCCACACAGGTCTATGGCTTTTGTTGCTGGCAAATGATAGCCTGAAACCATCCTTGTAGTTCTGCTCAGAAGTCTCTTATATTGGAGCTAAACACTTTGGGTAGTGTTTTCAGAAGTATGTGACTAAACAAGCATTCAATATCCAAATAGAGGAACTATTAGGAGTACTGGGAGTCCTCCTTTACCACCTTGGAACGTGATAAAGTGTCAAATTGTGAGAGGCTAACATTCCAGCAAGCTATGAGCTATAGCATAGGCACTAGTTTTAAAATTGGAGAAGAAACAAAAAGGAGGCACAACAATGCAGTGATCCTCATGAGTAATTTAAGATAAAGGACAGGCATGAGAGCAAAGCAATACCATTAATTCAACCATAAGACAAGTGGTTAAGCAGTGTATTAGAGATCTGCAGAGCAGACTATTTCTACCATTAATCTGCCAATGATAGAAGTGGTTACACATTTGAAAAAGACAGACTGCCCTAAGAAAGAAGAATGCACAGAGAAAGACTGCCATTCACATCATTCAGTCAAGTCCATGACAACTAGTTAAAAACTATACAGCAACTTCACACAATATGCCTCACAGAATGGCAGGGGCACTGCAAAGTATCTTATCCCAGTAGCCAAGTACGTAGGAAAGTCTGTAATTATCATTCCATCTTTGAATAAGTCCTCTTCACAGCATCGTTAATAGACAGCTGCTAATGAGATCCTCAGCTATTTTCCTGACCAATTCTTCGCTGGGATGTTTTAAAATGAAAAAGCCCCTACTGGTCATTTTACTGTCAGTAGTGGGAGAGGAGGGGAATTAAAATTCAACGGAAAGTATAACTGTAGATCATCACAAAAATTATCTGATATTGATTTCTGAATTACCCTAGTATTTTCAAACCAAAAATCCATGGGTATAAGGTCAACTCTAACCTTCCAGAGTTAACCAATACTCTATGCTAGAATGACATGGGATGACTGACAAAGAATTTCCTGCCTTCCCTTCATCAGTTACAGGCAGCACTTAAGACCTTGAGAAGAACACTTCATTATAGTGTTCAGGGGGGAAGGGGGGGCTTGGCTTGCAACACTGGCTATGAATTATTATATAGTCTTACCTATTTTTCAAAAGTCTCAGCTCTCTCTTGCGTGTTGCCTCTTCTGCCATTTGCTGAGGGCTATGCAAAGTCCCTGGCGAGGCTGCCATAACCACTCCCTGAGGTAAGGTGGTAGTGGGAGTTCGAATCTGGTAAGCTGGCATGTCTCCAGTGGCAGCTGTATAAAAGAAACATATTTTAAAATTTATGGCAAAAAAGAGGTATATCTGAAAATAACAGATTTCTGACAATGATTTATCCAGTATCCCAGATATGTAAATTATTTCACAGGTCTGTAATGACACAACTATATTTTTTAACTTAATAGCATTTATTTCCATACTGTAAAATAATCTGAATTGCTCTAGCATGTGGCCCCACTAACCAGCCAGACTGAAAGTTTCCACATGGCTTTCTTCAGACAACATGAGGAAAGCTGTTTGAGGAACAGTTCAAGCATTCACACTTACTTCCTGTTTTCACAATCCCACAAAAAGAGGGCCCTGCTGTTGCAGCCACTGAGGTTTATATGCTACCCTGTTCTCCCTGTATAGGACTCAATTTGCTTCAGAGGACAACTTTCTCCTCCTTCCTTGTAATAGCAATAGTACCAGCTTTACAGCCTCTCCTCCTCTTGTAACAGTAGTTTGGCAACCCTTGGATAACCAATGAGAGCTGCTGTTGCTGCAATGAAAAGGAAGAGGTAAGTGCTCAGGATGTACAGGCATTTGTTCCCTGGGCAAGAGGACCACACATAGGATTCTGCAGCATCAACAAGCAAGAGGAGGCAGCAGCAGTTGCACAGGAAGGGGTGTAGCTGCACAGTAAATCAGAGGGCAAAAGTTCAGATTCAGCTCCTGAGCTTACCAGTTTTGTGCTCTCCCCAAGCTAAATGCTGATCTGACGTGACTTGAAACCAACACCTTTCTGATAGTCTCACGTCATTTCTTTGTTTCGGACGTACTTGTCCCTACATGATGTACCTCAACTTAAAAACACTGGGGAAGTCCTAAGTACTCGTGTCTTGTCTGACAGAAAACAAAAGCAAACAAAATATATATTCCTCTTTAAATTCTAAGCAAGTATTTACCTATTTCTTTCCATAAATATTTTATATTATGATAGAACAAAACTTCAAATTTTGTCATTAAAGCAACTGAATATAGCTGATGTTTCAGAGGCTATTATGTTACTTAGTTTATACTTTAATTCTTTAAAGCATTATTCAAATAATGGAAAAACGTGTCACAGTTTAACCCCTGCCTGCAACTAAGCACCACATAGCCACTTGTTCACTCCACCCACACCCCTCCCCAGCAGGATGGGGAAAGAAAACTCATCAGTTGAAATGGGAACAGTTTCATAATGGAAATAAAATAAAATAATAAATGTAATGAAAAGGAAAATAACAAAAAGAAAGATAAATAAACCCAAGAAAAACAACTGGTGCAAATTAAAAGCAATTGTTCACCACTCACCAACTGATGCCCAGCCTGTTCCTGAGCAGCAGTCCCCAGGCCAGCTTTCCCTACAGTTTAGATGCTGAGCATGGCACCTTATGGTATGGAATATCCCTCTAGCTATCTGGGGTCAGCTGCTCTGGCTGTGATCCCTTGCAAATCGTGTGCACCCCCAGCCTACTCACTGGCAGAGCACAAGAAGCTGGAAAGTCCTTGACTTTGTGCAAGTACTGCTGAGCAACAACCAAACCATCAGTGTGCTATCAACATCTCTCTCATCCTAAATCCAAAACACAGCACTGTACCGGCTAATAGGAAGAAAATTAACTCTATCCCAGCTGAAACTAGGACAACTGGGAAAAATAAAATGTAGACAAAAACATCTTGGGGAGGCTGATGGATTGAGCAGTTAAGAAACACCAGTTAACTATAGGGAGAAAAAATTGAACCTAGCAAAAATATACTATTATTCCTATTATATTAATGCAAGTGCTTCACTAATTCAAACAAAAAAAGAGAATCGACTTGTGTTTAGACTACAATTCCACAGCCATGTCCTGAAGTTATTATCAGCTTAAACCCTGTGCACCTCCCCCCTCTCTCAGTCCTGCGGGTAAAAGTGTTTGTGGAATTACAAGATGAACTGGACCAGTGAACTGACCTGGATAATCCCCCGGGGATGTGGGAGGGAGGGAGAAATCAGCCCAGAACAACCCTGTGAGCACTGACAGGCAGCCGCCATGAAAACAGGGCTTGGTCATCTTGTACATCTACAGGGTAATTGCTTAACCCTATAAGTTCTCCACATTTCTTAGCAGTCCCACTCACATCAATGGAATGATACTTCAGCTCACTAATTGTAAAAATGGAATTTTAGCAACTCTTCAGGCTCACCTTTATGCTGGCCACATTACATACTTCTTACAGACTCTACAGTAAGAACTACCTTTTTCTATCTCATCACTAGGTATTGAAGAGATGTTACCTTAGTTTCCCTTAGCTACAATTAATTAAAAATCCAAGCAAGTGAATTTGTAGATCAAGTCATGGGGAAAGCTCCACAACCCAGATCACCTCAGCCTGGCAAGACCAACTACTTTGTTGTCTGTGTCTGATTTATACTCAGATGGCAGCAAATAGGACTTACTGCAGCTTTTGTGAAGAGGACTCTGTGTGATCATGTACCTGCAGCAAGATTTAACAAAAGCAAGTCCCTATCTCAGCTGGGATCAGCAAACACCGCTGCTTAAGTATTCTAGTCTGAGCAGATCCCAGTAGTGGCAGTCTCTGCCTGACAGTTGTCTCACTTATAAACCTGCCAGCACAGGAACACAGATAAATAACCATTCTGGTACAGACCTTGCAAATCCAGACACCACTGTTTAAAAATAAGAAAAAAGCATAGCATAGACAAAGTATCTTTTAGCTGTGCAGTAATATATGTTTTATGATATATCATTGCAAAAAGACATTTGAAACTGAAAAATATTTTGTATAGTATCTCAAGAAATTACAATGTAACTGATTTCCCCAGAAGAAGACCTTTGGAAAGATGAAACAGTCTTTGTTAAACAGAGTGGGACAAACTTAATTTTTTTCAAAGTTATCTTAAGCCTAGTTAAGTCACTATATTACAGTGAAGCATACCTTCCATTTCAGCATCTGAGACAAATGTCACACACACTTCATCCAGACTGACAAACTTCTGTGGCCGTTTCTAATGACACTTCACAAAGGTTTAATGTAATTCCTAAGGTACCAGAAGTAGAACTGAGACTGTTAACAAAACAACAAACCTGGAGTTGGTGCAGTTCCCTAACACACTGTCCCGCTGTATTTTTTTTAAACTCCTTAAAATGCAAGGGAATAAAAAGTCACTGAAGACCTGAAGCTTTCAGTTGAGACTTACAAAAAGAAAATTATTAACAGGAAGCCAAAAAAACAACTAGTGAAAAAAAAACAAACCGCTTTTTAAAAAAAAAAAATTACAAAAGCAACCACCTCTTGGAAAAAGTAACTTGCTGAACACTAGAGAGCATCCCTGCACTTGAGTTCTTTCATGACTATCCAGGAGAAAAAACATCCAATGTATTTGGATGCCTATTCTCCCCCTCTGTGAATCATAATGGTGGGACTTGATTATCAAAGGGCTTTTAACTTCACCACTGAACTGGCTACACAAGGCATGAATCACTAACCCTTTGAGCATTAAAACATGGACGTGGAGAAGATATTTATCTTTGGATTAATGAAACAACATGCGCCGGCACTGAGCAGCAGCACGTAGGAGCCGGCAGGGAAGTAGTTAATGTTACCGAGCTGCCAGAGGCAATTGACGAGGCAGAAAGGAACTGACTAAATCGCAGCATGACTTGGAGCTGACGTCAATGTGTATCTTGTTTGGAGTTTAACTTTTCCAGTTCCCTACTGCAACACGATTCCAGGAAATCTAATGACGTCAGCCTTTTGAACTCAATTAGCTGAGGAACAGACCATTTTAACAGTGGAGGAGAAAACAAGCAGGCATTACAATACTTCAATTATTGCTCTCAAATTTGTTTCCATTCAGTGTTTTTTTTAATAATGGAAGCATAGGGTTGATTTACACTGCCGAAACAATTTCTATGCAGCTAGGCTTAAGCCCAAGGCTATCAAATTTGCAGTGTTTATTGCTCAATAAAAAAGGCAGTTGTCATTTTTACAAAACAAAAAGCAATTATAAACAGAGTAACATATATGACTATTGCCACAATAAATAAAAATGCAAAAGTAGAGTGGTGGATTGTTTTCAACAAAATCCTGCATCAAATAATAAAGATTAGTTATCTGAATCAATCTGTGCAAGAACTCATGCATTAACAGCGATTTTTTTGTTTTTTCCCCCAAACGAAACTGGTAAAATTGCCCTGGAATCCTACACTAAATAGATAGAATTAGAAGCTATTTGTATGACTTCGGAGAGATGAAAGAATTACAGCAACAGGTTCAAAAGAAAATGTCACAAATATTAACTAAACACTGCACAGACATACAAAAATACCATGTCAAAGGCTAACAAAATTTTTACCTGTTTCATCTCCTGTTACAGCCATGATCAACTTCTGCACACACGATTCTGCTGTTCCTCTACCAGAGCTCAGCATGAACTGTTCCAAACTACCAAGCATGTGCAGGATTACAAGCAAGAGCACTGACATCACAATGACCTCACTTGCTTACCACTGTCATTAACATGCTCCATCACTGGAACAGCTCACTGAAACTGCAGCCCAAAGAATTCCTTTTCCAGTATACCTGCTTTTTTTTTCTCTTCCATATTGCTATAATCCTAGCTTTGTTCTTTTTCCCTGAATTATTCATAAAGCTACAGAAAGCACTCACTACAAAGCAGGCTGTTAAGAAAGACCTGAAAATTCACAGCACTGACTGACAGAAATTAAAACATGGCTCTAGCACTCATGAATGAATCTAAATTATAAAGTTATGATTGGATAGAAAATAAGGAAATTTTAAACATGCAGTTGTTTTCATTGGAACAGTTCCACTAAAAGGCAGAGAACTCTGTTGGACAGATATGCAAGACAGGAAAACTTAATAAGCTGTAACAAATAGGTAAATGAAAGGCTAGAGCTCCTCTCTTTGCAGGGAAACCCACAACCCACTCATTTAATTTCAGTTAGAATTTCAGTTTAGAAGCTTCAGAAATTATTAAGAAACACTACAACAAAGTAAATCAGCCTAATGCTAGTGATTTCAGATGCTGTAACAGGCAGAACAGTAACTCTGGTTAAGGGCAACCTCTTCCCCTCTCCCTCCTTTTTCAAAATATGTCCCATATGTCCATATTTTAAAATACAAATTAAAAAAAAATCAGCTCTAAGAGAGTTACTCCTTATTTACATCAGTTTAAATGAAATTACTTTCAGACCAAGAGTCCAAGCACTGGTCTGTATGTAGGGCACAGCAAACTTCTAAGGTCTTTGTCTGTAATAAACAAATTCAGACTGGTAATTCATCAACTGTGAAACTGTGCTGGATGGCAGCCACAGAAGCATCAATGCAAAAGGCGTGTTCTGTGATTACAGGACCACTTCAGGATCACATGTAAAGAAGATCAGAACTAAAGCACAAGAAATTCAAGCCACAGATTTCAAATATCACTAACAATATAATGAAAACACACATAGATCCCAACACAATGATTTTTTCTATAACTTTTCTACACTCATTTTCTCTAATAGTCAAACACTTCCTTCTTCAGCTAGCAAAAAAATCCTTAACCCTTAATGTATTAGGAAACTATCCAGACACTAGAACTGCCTCTTACTTCACCTACAAATGTAAACTTGTAGCAAATGCAACATCACTCAACTGGATCAACACCTTTGTCACTTTCATCCTAATATTCTTCCACATCACAGGTTATCAGAAAATACCAAGCACAGGGTTTATGTGATCTTATCTATTATTACATGAGATTCATCAACAAATACTTTAGAAAAAAATATCAATACATATGTTATCTGAAAGATTCTGAAACAGAATCTGAAACAAATCTTTTCTGTTTCTAGGTATTTGTTATAGTCTTTTCTTCTTCTGTGATTAAGAAAAAAAATTATACGCAGCCTACCCAAAATCATTATAAACATATATGTAAGTGGTAAGATTACTAAGCAGAATATTTTTTCTATTATAATCTGTGCTATCACAATATTAGGTGAACAGTCAACTACAAAGTGTACATAAATGACAAATCTTCATACCCTATATTTCTACAGGCTTCTTAGCATAGGCAAGATGACCTGTAGTAAGGACATTTCAGACACTTGTATATTCAACTAATTCCATTGTCTCACTCCATCCTGATTAACTCAGGTTTGCTGACTTCATACAATTGTATTACTGTAAACATCTTCAAGTGCTTTCACACTATTTTTATACACCTCTTTTTTACTATAGAGATTTTGGATTTTTAAAAGATTTTCCAGTATCAATAGCATGTAGAGTAAACTGAAGACTTTCATGTTCCCATCGTCTCCAAGTTCATGCTCCCTTACTGTTTGCTTTGTACTTTTCCCTGTATATATTATGTAGCATCTTTCTTCTGTGTTAACAAAGCACTGGACTTTGAACCAAAGGAACAGAGAATTCCAGGAAATAAACTTCTCTGAGCATGGACAGAGAACAAATCAATTTAGTTAAAAGTATCTGGATGCCTTCAGAAACATGATATAGAAGGTATTCAGCAACTGTCTCTGAATCCATTTTAAGTTGCCATCACAGGCAAGACACTTAATGAGCAATTCCATCTTGTGGAGCCCATTGCTGAGACTGAGTAGCCCTGTCAGAGAACAGCTCTGTAATGGAGAGTCTGTAAAGGAAAGTCAGTCAAATGGAATTTCCAAGGACTGAAGTGCTGCCAGGTAAAATCCTTAAATGCTCTGCTTCTTCACAGACTTGGAAAGTTTTAGGAAGCAGCTGAGGAGTTACTCTTTCTGCTCCGGACCCCAAAGCTCTGAAGAATCAAAGCAATACCTATAAAATACTACAGTCTACCTGGAGAGATGGAGGCGGCCTCTGATTTAAGGGATGTGTAGGCACACGCACAGAAAACATTTTAGACTCATACTCAGAAAACCTTGTGGTACCAGGGTGGGAAATTGGTTTGGGGGACCAGCAAATCTGGGTCCTAAGGCTTTGTTAAGAATGTATCCATAATAACATTTAGGGAAGTTGTAACAATATTCACTGAACAATAAAAACTACTATTTGGCTAAGGTTTTTTCATCTTATAGTCTTAAAATTTCCTTGAAATGCTTCTGGAAAGTCTTGGGATGACAATGTATTTCAGCATTTATTTGATGACTCTCATCCACTCCATGGATACATATCTAAATCCTTCCTAGCTCTTCTCATGGCTTATTTCAAATAGCCGTTTTGGCTTAAGAAAGTATTCATACAGCTCTCCCTCCCTACTTCTCTGTGTCAAAAAAATAATTTTTTTTTAAAATCCTGTATATCCTCCAGAGCTATTAATTTAGGGTCTCCATACCCATTTTGAAAGGTTTTCATCACATAACCCAAATCCCCCGACATAGATAAGAATCCAAGACACCTTTGGTTCTCCAATGCCTTCAGCATTACCAAAAGGCTGGGAACAGTGGAAAGAAAAAAAAATCCTGCATAAACTACAGTAAGGCTCAAGAATTCATTATTCACAGTCCAATTCATGTGTGCATTTTATAGGACCTTAAAAGTGTTCCTCTGTGAGAAAACCAGCTTCAGTAAAGGATCTGCTTTCTAGTAACTGCAAGAGCTGTAAGTTGCAAGGAAATTCTACCCTGAACATATCCCAAAATCTTCAGAATTTGTGTTTTATTAACATTAACTGCTGAAAAAACCAAATTAGTTTCATATATTAAATGCAGTGCACCTTCAGCATCTCACTTCAATCTGTGAGAGCACCATTACTCCAATTAAACATACATCTCAAAATCTGGACAAGAGAATCCAAAGCAGAAAGTGATGCTATACTGCTATTTCATTCTTTTTAACCAAACACAGTAGCTGCCTTACTAAGCAGAGAACCTGAATCCCCTCCTAAGACTGTCCTTCATCTTGCTATGCATATTTTACTTAATAGTGCAATAATGTCAACACAAAATAAAAAACCTTTTCAGAAAAAATGTTTAATACGAAAAAACTAAAATGGAGTAGACTAATAAAATATACCTTGAACAACAACTTGGCTTCCAGGAACAAAAAACTGTTGTGTGCCATCAGATGACTGTGCTGCATATTGCACAATGGTAGCACCTGGCTGAGGAGCTCCTGAATTTGTCACAGTCTGAATTGTACCACCTTGAGATATGGTAACTAAACAGAAAAAAAAAAGATAAGTTAGGCAATAGAAAGACATAACACATGCTAAAAACCACGAAATAAACATTGTCTTATAGGACTCCTGGTCCACTCCTTGCTTAAAGATCAATAGTATGATAAAACTTAGGTAATAGTAATATTGATTTCCACAAATATAAAGCCTGTTGTGTAGTATATGCCATATGCATAACAAATAAAAAGCACATTCAACCTCCTTGCCATAACCAAATATTTATAAAAAATGCAGTTCCCTAGAGACATTATTAATTGTATATTCCTTTTGAAACTAGCATTGCCCTTCTTAAACACAGAAATGTCATAGAATCATAGAATGGCTTGAGTCAGAACGGACCTTCAAGATCATTTAGTTCTAACTCCCCTGCCGTGGGCAGAGGCACCTTCCACTAGATTAGGTAGCTCAGAGGCTCTCCATCCAACATGGCCTTGAACACTTCCTGGGATGAGGCATCCACAACTTCTCTGGGCAACCAGTGCCTCACCACCTTCAAAGTGAAGATTTCATCCTAATATCTAAACTAAGTCTATCCTCTCTGTTTAAAGCCGTTGCCCCTCATCCTATCACCACATTCCCTAGCAAAGAGTCCCTCCCCATCTTTTCTGTAGGCCGCCTTTAAGTACTGGAAGGCT
>VZRQ01006257.1:1249696-1272773 GCA_013397975.1 Machaerirhynchus nigripectus
CCCAACCTGTCAACCTGTCTTTATAGGGAAGGCCTCCAGCCCCTGAAAATCTCCAGGGCCCTCCTCGGGATCTGTTCAAGCAGGTCCGTGTCTGTCTTGTGCTAGAAACCCAGAGCTGGATGCAGCACTCCAGCTGGGGTCTCACCAGAGCAGAGGGGCAGAACCCTATCCCTTGATCTGCTGCCCACGCTGCTTTGGATGCAGCCCAGGATCTGGTTGGCTTTCTGGGCTGTGTGTGCACATTGCCAGCTCATACTCCGTGTTTCATCCACCAGCACATCCAAGTCCTCTCAATTCACTCATTGCCCAGCCTGTATCCACACTGAGGATTGCCATGACCCACAGACAGGACCCTGAACTTGGTCTTATCATGAAGTTTGCGTGGGTCCACCTCTCGACTCTGCCAAAGTCCCTTTGGATGGGATCCCTTCTCTTTATTGAGCTTTGAGTATTGACTGCATCATTTATCCTGGTGTCATCTGCAAACTTTCTGAAGGTGCATTCAACCCCACCTTCCATGTCTCCAACCAGCAAAAATACTAAATAATACTGGTTGCAAACCAGATCCCTGAAGGACACCACCCATCACTGGTCTCTACCTGAACATCAAGCTGTTGCCTGGAGCTCTTTGAGCCAATTCCTTATCCACCAAGTGATTTACCAGCTAAATCCATATCTCCTATGTTAATTAAAACAATCCTCAAACTTTGAGCTGAGAACCCAATTCCCAAGGAGAAACAAACTCCTCTCTTCCCCGAAAGATATTTAAACTACAAACATTGTATTTAAAGTGATCTCAGATGTTACAAAAGTCAGCCATAAAAAAAGATTCAGGCTTGTCAACTCCTCTGAATTCACTGTGAGATTACAGTATTTGACACCATCCTTGAAGGTTCAGCTCTGCTTATCTCAATACAGGATTTGTTAAGATACCTGTGTGAATTTTAGAGATTGCTGATTTCAAATGTTCTGTTTTGACAACAATAGGATATCTCAAAAGCTCAACTTCAGATATAAAAACTTAAAAGAGACTGAGATTGCCAAATCCCAACAGCTCAATAAGCTTCTTTTGGGGAAAACATGCTGAATTAAGCATGCCCTCTCATGCTGAATTAAGTTCAGAGCCTTATCTGCAATACTGAAACAGGGTTCAGCTTGGACTTCCAGTCCTGCCCTTGGAATGAGGAATACGTAACATAGGAACTAGTTGAGTGCTGCACACAGGCTCCATCAGGCATTAAGGACAAGCGGAAGGGAGTGGCAGGGTGTAGAGTGCAAGATGTTTCAGTCTGGCCTCCAAAGCAGAAAGTGCCCCATTTTGGGGCAGGACAAAAAAGAGAGAAGCAAGAAAAGGAAAGCATTGTATCCTCTACTCTTCACAAGGTCCAGGACAAGAGCAACAAGATTTGTCAACTCCACCTCCCAGAGAAGTTATAAAGAGCCAAATTCCACCTCTCAGAGTTAGCACCAGGAACAGTACATCTACACCATCACAGAATCATACCACATAGACCCCAGTCAGTTTGGCTTCCTAAGCAGTAAAACATCAGCACAGATTGACACAAAGCTCTTAGCTCCACAGTGAACCTGGGTAAACAATTATGTTCACAGCTGTCCTACAATTATTCATTCAGACCCCAACCCAGTACTTTATAAACAGGAGTGAATTAATTTCAGTAACTGCCTCCCTTACAGGACTGATTCCTGCCATATTCCCAGAACAACACATTGCGCGTCCCCCCATTCACTGTCCTGATCTCCACCACTGCACCCACTTTGTTGTGCTGGAGTTCTACTGAAAACTGGGCCTTTTATTATGAGTACATTACTTTCCTGGACAGTCTCTGTAGCTGAATATCATGCAGGTGGATGGATGCAAGTGGCATCTTCTCTTCCAGCTAGGAGTGAAGACAGTACTAATACCAATCTCTGAGTGTGATCCATAGCTCCAATCCAGAAAAAAACCCCAATCTTTTTCCCTTCTGAAACTGGAAATGGAAGTAAAGTTAGTCTTTCCCAAAGGACTTCCTAATTCTCCAATTGTTAAAAATCTGTTCTAAGATAGCAGGTAACCCAAATAGACAGCAAAAGAACTAATAATTTTCATTCCCCCTGCATCTTTTCATGCCGACCATCATGATATGCGCAAGGAGGCAGGGGGCTGGGGAGACTGATTCACACACTCCAACTGAATGAACTCCTGCACATTAGACCACTACCACAGGTGAGGAACTAATAATTTTTTCAGTATTAAATAACCAACATGACAGAACTACAGCCAACAGAGTAGGTGTGAAGTCAGATGAGGCTACAAGGCTCCTACACAAGACGGCACCTTGTGCAAAACTACCCATTTCCCTGACAGAAAGATCACACATATGTTGATGAAGGTAGCTGGCAAAGACATTTCATCTGGTCATGTCAGTCTGTCTGCTTCCATAAGCCAAAGCCAAGAAGCTCCAAGGCAAAAGATATTTGGAAACCATGGCAACATACCATTTTGGCTGGTGAAAAGTAAATAGAGAACAGCCATCACTGCTGCTAATAGAAAAAACCACATTTGTTTTCCAGAAAAATTTACTTATCAAGTTCTTCCAAAAAGAGTCACCCCAGACATCCAGACATAAACACACAGTCAAAATTATCTTTTCAACTGAACTACTTTTCCTTTGCAGGAGCAGAGAGAACAGTAGAGAAAACAGGAACCAGCAAATAACACCTCTTTTAAACCAGGGCACAGTACAGATGGCCACAGTGACACCGCAAGGCCAGTTCCTCATTGCCACGGACACTGCACAAGCTTAATGCAAAAACTGCTGGGTGCCTGCACAAGAGAACCTGTGCAGCCCATGGTAGCCAGGGAGAGAGGAGTCCTCAGGCACAATAACGACAGGCAGAAGTACAGAGCTATTGAAGGGAGGTGTAAAGATGAAGGAGGTACATGGAGTGAACCTCTGCATCATGTCCAGTCTAAAATCAACACTGGAGTTGCTGCATTCCCACACAGTGTTCCTGGTTTTAGCTAACAGCAGTTCCTGAGGATCACAGGCAACCAACAAGATTGCTCAGAAATGCTTCAGATCTGTGCTTAGTACATGTAAAGACTAGGGGTCAACAGTCAAGCTCTCCTTATTAAGTTCCAAATTAAGAGTCCCCTTTATTACAAGGAAATGACCATGCTTGCTACCACCTGGCCTAACCAGAATTAAAATACAGAGACTTTGCTGAGGCAAAAGATATTTTAACTTACAAAAATGAACTTTAAAAAAATGAAATTAATGAACTAATAAATTGGGCACGAAAAACTATTCCCAAGAAGAAAAATCTCTCAAAATAAAGTTTTTGAGCCAAAACCAAGAGAGTCCATGAAGGCTGACATTGCATCTTGAAGCAGTGCCCCATTATGATGAGAACCTTAATTATACAGCACATGTTTTAGGCTACAACTATAACTTACTCAAAGAAAAAGCAGCAAAGAACAGAAATCTCCCAAGCTTGGCTTATAGCCAAGTTTAAATTAAGACACATGAGATTCAATAAAACTTTTGTGGATTCTGTTTTCACATTGTCAGTGATGGTCTCTGTTGCTTAATTTTCAGAAGTAAATGTCTGATTGAACAAGAAAGCAAAACCTTTGAATTTTATTATTGACTTAAACACTACCCTGTCACTATTTTTTATAGGTGTGTTCAAATGAAAATATATTCCCCTAAGAATCACCTCCTGCAAGACATTGCAGTCAAAGTACAACTCTGGCTTCCCAGAGGAAGGTATGATTAAGAAACCTAAACTCTAAAACTTCTTAGAAATCCTGTAGGTTTGCAGGCTCACTAGGTAATACACAGACATTGTAGCACTTCTTTTTAAGCCTTGAAATGGCAAATATATATATATTCTTAATTAAACCTAAGCAAAATCAAAAATACAATTCAAAAATTGAAGAAAAGTATTTAATTTTTCTTAGAATACCAGAATACATGAATACATGCCAGATTCTGTACTGGATAGCTGTAACTTAGGATGACCGTGCTCTTTTCCACAGAAAAGAACACTTCAGATCCTGGACATCACACGGCAAACATTTATTTATGTCTATAGCTTACAGAAAGGGTAAGAAAAGCAGCCTAGGGGCACAAGCAAAATTATTTTCTGGATAGGAAAGGACAGATACTACGGGCAAATTCTGTCTTCTCACCATTAATAATTAGTTTAACTGCATAAATTAAAAATAACTGCAGAATTCTAAGAGTGAGTAGAATACAATTACAGAGACATTCTATCCTCTTTTATATGCCACTGCAATGTTTTAATAGACTTCCTCTGTTTTCTCATTTCATGAAAAAAACTACACATTTCTTATGCAATCTTCCTGTCATTTTATCAAAGGAAAAATACCTGCACTTTAGTGTGTCTACTTACGAAAACACATGAAAAAACCCTACAAACTGTAGGAGTGAAGCTTTATCAAATACAAAATTTTAAAAAGAGTTATCATATAGTTAACGCTTAGATGATACCTGATTATGTCCAAAGAAGCCATAGAGTGCAAGTTATGCAACACTTCTACCATAAATACAGGAATAAAAATATCCAAAAGGAAATCTACAGACCAGAACTGTGAATGTAACTTTTAACTTGTATTTGGATGAAGTATCAAATGTTGGAAACCATGATTTACGTTAATCCTGCAGTGAAAGTATAGATACTTAAAAACTGGAGACAAAAAGACATCGTTCTTTTACAAAAGAAAACTGGAAGTTAACAAGTAATTTCATACTTTACATTTCAAAAAACTCTACTTGCCATTTCATATAATGAATAGCACTAATACATAGCAAATCACAAGAATTTGAAACTGCAATGATTTGTATCATTAAACATTCACATGAAAGTGTCAGCATTTTTAATTTCAGCTGAACTTCACCTCCACATTTTAAGGCACAGAAGCTCTGGAAGGACTAAATCTAGCAGCCAACAAATACTACAAGAAAGAGACTGAAAGTCTCTAATGCCCATGTTAGAAAAAATTCATAATAATTACTTAGAAATACAGAATTTCTTTTTCTTCTTCATCAAAATACAACATCCCTACTGCATTATGTAACTTAGAAACAAAGTTGTGTTATGTATGTTCTGCATCATCACATAGTACATTGGCAAACATACGGTATTGCCCTGTGTTAGTATGATACAGGCTGGTTGGCATGGCCACTGCAGAAATACCAGAAGGCGTTCCTTCATCTTCTGACTTCTCTTCTTCAATCTTGCCTACTGCAGGAGCATCTGATGAGAGTTCATTCAAAATTTTTCTAAAAGAAGAATGTAAGTAATTTTATGTACTTTAAAATCCGTACCCATAAGAAAGTAAAATAACTGACTTTTATCAGACAGTTTTGCTGTAATAAATAAGCTGCCTTTAAAACCAACAAAACCAAAATTAAAAGTCCTTACCGGTATGAAGGCCTTCTTGAAAGTATTTCCCTACGTTTTTGAGAATCAATTATCACTTCTGATTGTGCAGCTTCATCTGCAATCGATGCTACCTGTAATAGCAAAGTTCCTGAAATTCATAACTTCATTTAAAAAAAAATAGCATCAGAGTATAATATTTTTAAAAATTCCTTCTATGCTTGCATATGGGAAGTTTGTTGATTTATTCATCACTAATCATGTGATTTTGTACTACTTTTTCCAACACAAATTACAAATTATGAGGTTAGCCAGACATAGTCACTTAAGATAACATTTTCATTTGAAAAAGAAAAAAGTCAAAATAATCCAGGTTACTTTTTTGTGAATGACACTTACAAAAAGTACTGGAAACAGATTTCTTTAAATATAAAAAATTACACCATTTAATTAGCTCTTAAAGTGAGGTCAAACATCTAAAACACAGAATACTGCCCTAATGTGCCTTAAATAATAGTTTACAATATAAAAGTCTCTCCACACCACACCAAAGCTATTTAGAAAATAACTTTATTTGAATATACACATTTATTACACTTAACTAACATATTCATAAATACAAAGACATTGCTTAGCAATGCTGCATGAGTTTTGGAAATGCCTGACAAGACCACAGTGTCTCATCTTCTCAGATCTTTAGTATTTTCATATATTCTTCTTCTCTTAAAATTACCCAAGACAACATTAAGGCCTAGGGCTGAATCACACTCTTGATCAGCACCTACATTACTACACAGAACTGGAAGTCATTATTGAACAAGGAAAACACATTATTTTCTTGGATTCTTTTAGCTACTCAGAACTGTGGCTGTGTTGAGATTTTCAAACTGAAACAGTGTGAAAACCTTTTCACATGAAGACAGACCAGATGGGAGTTCCAGATTAAGCACTTTGTTAAACTGACACAGAACAAACATGCTGTAAGTCACTAGAAGGCTTCAAAGTGTTTGACCTCGCTGCAGTGGAAGATCAGGGAAGACAATGAAGAGCTCTAGAATTAATGCATCTGCCAGTCCTCAGTGTCTGGTACGAGAAACAAAACCTGCCTGACCTCAATAGAAAATGACTGGGAGGTTCTGGAAATGTATAGGCCTGGGTCACCTCAACTCCAATCTGCAGAACTACAG
This sequence comes from Machaerirhynchus nigripectus, assembly GCA_013397975.1. NCBI lineage: Eukaryota > Metazoa > Chordata > Aves > Passeriformes > Dicruridae > Machaerirhynchus > Machaerirhynchus nigripectus. The sequence goes on from VZRQ01006257.1 coordinate 1,256,293, forward strand.
CTTGAAGGAACTGTGGGTTATTGCAGAATGAAATTGTCTCTTCACTTGTTAATTTTATTACGCTCCAGTTCCGTGTAAAAATATTTAATGTAGCCTCATTTTGCTGGGTAATATGTGGCAAACATCCTTAGAACTCCATGTCTGCCACCAAGGTGGTGAGAGGTATTTCTGCACGTGTACAGATGTATAGCTCCAAACCAGACATCCGAGCTGACTGAAGAGATATAGGTGCTTCAAGAAGTTTGTATTCCTTCTTTTGCAGGATGGACCAATGCTGAGCGGCAGAGAGAGATCCTGAGAGACATTTCTCTCCCAGTTGCCTTCGGCAATCTGCTCATGGATCGACCTTCAAGCCTCTGGCATAATCCTTCAAATGTAAAATAGTATTGCACAGCCAACAAAGAGCCTGGGCATCCTAACTCAAAACAGAATTTTCGTTCTGCTGGGGCATGGGGGGTAATAAATAATCTATTTGTCCCAGCACAAATTGATCAAAAACAAGACCTTAGTTGCCTTTAAACCTTCACATTTCCCTAACAGCTACCAAGAGGCCCCCCTAATTTGTGAAGATGTCTGAAGAAGTCAAGAACAGTCATACTTTAGGAAGAAGGTAAGGAAATCACAAGACGATTTAAGCATTTTAATGTGTGTGTTGGTTTCGCACAGCCTGGTTTTTGGTAGCAGAGGGGCCACAGAGGTGGCTTCTGTGAGAAGCTGCTAGAAGCTTCCACCATGTCCAAGAGAGCCAAACCCTGATGTCTCTGAGGATGGACATGCCACTGGCCAAAGCTGGGCCAGCTGGAAATGGTGGTAATGCCTCTGTGTTAACATATTTAAGAAGAAATCAAAACAAAGTTTGGGGGCACAGTTTCAATTCTAGCCAGAAAAGAGGAGGAGGTGGAAACATGTGAGGGAAACAACATGGTGACACCAAGGTCAGTGAAGAAGGAGGGGGAGGAGGTGCTCCAGGCACTGGAGCCAAGATTCCTCTGCAGGCTGTGATGATGACCATGGTGAAGCAGCTGTGCCCCTGCAGCCCATGGGGATCCACGGGGGATGCAGAGATCCAACTGCAGCCCGTGGGGGAGGTGCCCACGCCAGAGCGGGTGGGTGCCTGGAGGAGGCTGTGATCCAGTGGGAGACCCATGGAGAGAGAGGCCTTGCTCCCAAGTTGGAACAGCCTGTCTTTGGAGGACTGCAGCCCGTTGGAAGAGTGACCCACATCACAGCAGTTTTTGGAGGACTGTTTGCCCATGGGGGGAATTCACATTGCAGCAGCTTTGGGAGGACTGCTGCTCATGAGAGTGGACCCACGCTAGAGAAGTTCACGGAGAACTGTCTCCCATGGGAGGGACCCCATGGTCTCACAGGGGAAGGACTCCTGTCCCCGAGCAGCAGAGGAAAACTTTGGGTGACAAACTGACCAAAACCCTCACACTTTGTCTCGCTGCACTGTTGCTGGGAAGGAGGGAAGGGTTGGGGGAAATAAGGTGGTTTTAAGGGCTTAATTTACTTCTCATTATCCCGCTCTGATTTTTTTAGTAATAAATTCACTTAATATCTTTAAGTTGAGCCAGTTTTGCCCTCAGAGTATTTTCTCCCAGTCCTTATCTCAACTCATGAAGCCTTTATTTAATTTTCTCTCCTCTGCCCAGCTGTAGCAGGGGAGGGTGAGTGAGTGGCTTTCGTGGGTGCCTGGCATTAGGCCAGCGTCAAACCACGACAATGTGGAAGAGGACATTTTCTGCAAGAAATTTCAAAAGCTTTAATTTTCATCATGACAAATAGAGAAATTAACACTTCAGATTACTCTAATAGCAAACAACCATATCCATAACATTAACAAACAGAAACAACCATTGTAAGTTCTTCCTGGACATTGTTCACATTTCAACTTTACCTATTTCAACTTCATCTGCATTTGAACAAATTTAACTTCAAACTCATGTTAGTCTTTCCAAGACCTGATACACTACAGGGATGAGCAAGCAATAAGTCAAATAACAACCTGAACTTTAAACCTTCCTACAAATAAAACAGCATTTAACAAAACAATAAGGAATGCTATACAGATAAACATATTTTTTCATCTGAAAAGCAACAGCATTATGAGAAAAACTTCTGAACACTTTCCGGTTGAAAATGGCAGATGTTTGAGGGAGAGGTCATGCAAGCTTCAACATCAACCTTCAGCATACTTCTTTTTTTCTTTTTTAAACTGATATAATTTCCCAAGTTCCCCACTGTCTGGCAGAGAGAAGGTAGCAAGTTAAAGCAAAATGGTCTGGAGGAAATGCCAGGAGCATAAAATACTGGAGGATCACAGAAGGGCTGAACACCCTCTGTAATGAATCCTTTCACAGCATCTTCAAGCCCTTCTTATCCAGATGAAACCACAGCAAAATCCTGGAACTAACTAGTCTGTATTAATTGGGACAAAACTTTCCTGTTCTACTCGTTTGGGAAAGGGAGGACAGCCAGAGTTCACTCAATACAACAAATAGCTGACTTCCACTCCCCTAAGATGACACAGCCGCAGCTGGCAAGAGATTCCTTAGAAACTTCTCCATCTGAGCTTTGAAAAAAGTCCTCTATCTTTGCATGTATGTCCTGACTACACTGGCTTAAAGAAAAGCAGTGAGAGAAACTGGGAATTACAAATGTGCTTATTGAATAAAGGTTCCTCAGGAAAATTACAGTTAGAAAGAATTCCAATTTTAAAAAGTATTTACTTCGAATACTCTGTCCTGACTTCAAGTTTGATCAAGTATTGACATCTACTGCACCTCTTTCAATAGCGATCTAGGATTTCAAAACCTTGAGGCCCCATCATCCACACCTACTGCTCAAAAATAAAATATTCACTATCTGATCAAGGTTTTTTTCTTTTTCTCTAACATAAATCATACTTATCTATGTCTTTTATTTATTACACTTGAAACTTACTAAGAAGCCTCTAACATTAAAGATGGATTCTCAAGAAGACTGACAACGCAAGGCTTTTCTTTAACATATTGCAATGGCCACAGGTAAAACCCTTCCCTCATAACAGGTGTATCACCTCTTTTACCAGAAATATCAACTCTATCTGCAAAAAGCAATTCAGTTGACATTTCCCAAACACTTTTTAATAAAACTAGAGCAGAGGCCTTCCTAGCTACAAGAAAAACACCAATGGAAGGCTGAGAAATTTTCAAAACACTGCAAATTCATTCTCTCTTGCCTTTTTCACATTTTAAAAACTCTGAAAAGCCTTACACATTTTGCACTGATCCCTGTTTTCTAGTTCCAGCAACTTTAAACATGTAAACATTTGCCAAATAAATTTTTGGTTTGAGGCTGCCTGTATTTTTAGTATTTACATATCCACATTCACAAAAAACAACACCAGATGTTCTAACAGGGTCTGATAGGGCCTGAAAATCAAGGAACCACTTTATATAATATGCTTACTTTTACTACATCCAGACCCTCTCCAATAGTAAAATGGGAGATACTTGAAAATTTATGAGTACATAGTCTCATTAGAAACATTATGTTCATAGAATTTAACGAAATGGAAAAACTGCAGGACACACTAAAGTAAGGCCACGTTATGACACAAGTTTGCTGTTGCGTAAGTTCAGACACAAGTTCCAAGACAATTTCTTATAAGATAAACAGGAAGCATTAAGGAATTGCTACACAATGCTTGTAGAGCTGCTGCTGGTTGGATGTTTGCCACCCTTCCCCCTGCTGTTTCCTGTGCCATCTGAGTAAATCTTGCAGCACTGGTTGGAATGAAGAGAAACTGAAGATGGGTTGGGAAAAGAGTTATGAGGTACCAAATATTCATGAAAATGTAACAATAAAAAAGCTAACCTGAACAGCTTGCATGTGTGGTGACTGAATGACTGAGGGCTGTGTGGCTTGAATGACACCCTGGACATGAACAGTTTGACCAGAAGGCAACTGCACTAGAGTTACAGCTGGAGATCCTCTTCCAGCACTGGAAGCAGCTACAGAAACCTGCAAAAATTACAATCATCATGTTTAAGTAAGATGCCTTTAGACTTCAGCAAATGCTTTTAGAAGTGATACTAAAACAAACTGATTTTGTTGCCACATCTAAAATAGCTTAGATGTATATAATTATCACATACAAAAATAAACTAGTTTTACTAGTAAAAGTTTGCCATGTACCTTTCCAAATGGTATGGAAAGCTTAAAACTGTACCCTAACAAACTGCAGTTCTTTCTTTCCCTCCAGAGCCCTTGTATTTTCTTTTCAATACAAAACCTCCCAACCCTCGGCCATCGCACACCAAATCTGCTGTTGCTAGCAAGCTTAGGAAGAACCTCAAGAAAAGTAACAAAACCCATGCATATTCACTGGAGTGGAATGTCACTTCAACAATAGAAAGGGCAGAATGTTCCCAGGAAAAAGAAATCCAGACTTGCTTTAGTTTGGCTTTGCTTGTTAGGTAAGAAGTTATGCTTTTCAGATGAATGTCTCAAGAGACATGAGAATTCTTCAGATAGCAAAAAATCATCCATAAAGCCATACAAGAATTTGTAAATTGATTTAGTTTAATGGACTATTGCTATACATATAATTATATATATATATCAAGAAAAAGAGAGTTGGAGTATATCAGTGCTTCAAACAGCTGAATCTTCTCTCAGGCTAGGACAGCTGTAAGAACAGCTTTCCCAAGCCTGTGGCTCTCAACCCTCACTGCTGAGGACAAATGGGTTAAGAAAGTTTAACACCTATGGGCTAAGAAACAGTTCAGTATTTCTGCTGTTACTGTTAAATCTACTAACAGAAACAAATACCGATGCAAAGGGAAAACACTATGATTGATCTCAAGCTGTGCGATGAAACATCTCTAAACTCAGAAAAGGAAGACAATGACAAACATAAACCATATCATAAAAAGAAATACTGTGTTTTTCAATTAAACTGTATTGAAAAGTCTTATTCGTATATTCTGCACATTCAACAATAAACTCAGACTCATATATAAAATTCTGGTATTATTCCCTTCCTAGCTTTGTTCTCAGCTCCAAAGGTATCTGGTATGAGTAAAATGAGATGACAGTGAGAAGAACATGAAGAATGCTGAATATTAAAAACAAACAGTTAAAGAAACTTTTGTATTTCTTCTGTATTTACACTGAAGTGTTTTTTTAATTCCAAATATGAAAGCAGTTTTCATTCCTTGATCCGTAAGATATTGCTTGTCTAGGAAATAACCCCTTCTTGAAGCAAGTGAAAAATTTTAACTACTATTAAGATACACTACTATCAAAAAGACCTGAGGTTGGTTCAAACTACCTCGAAGAAACAATGTTTCTAGGAAACAAAGACAGGATCTTGTCAACATTCACTATGCGGTTGTTCACTGTTATAGGAAACTGAACCGCTTTTCAGAAAATAGAACAATTGAGGGCATTTTTAACTCTGAAATGGGTTCCTTAAATAATGCCTTAAATGGCATGAAACGGCAACGGGGAAATAGGACATACAAACCTTCTTCCCAACCTATTCAACAAATATTAATATTATGAGAAATTTATCAGAAATAGATATTTGAGATTAACTTCTTGAAAGTCTCAAAGATCTGAAGAGTATGATCTATTTTGTGGCAAAGCTTTTATCCTAAACCCAAGCTTCAAGGAGACATTACTGAGCAGTCTAAATGTTTATGAAGCAAGCTAACTTTTCAAAACATTATGAACATTATAGAAAGGCAATTTCACCCATTAATTCCATTTACTGCTCTCTTTGTGAGAACTGCAATTTGATACTATACTCGGTGGGTCAGAAAGAACTTTCTGAGTACATCAGCCATAAAACAGTAAAAGGTGAACAGTTTAAGAGTTTCTTTTTGGTACACAATGGGTCAGTCACACAGAAGCAGGAAATAATCCAGTACTTGAGATTAAGAAACTACATTCATTTTAAAGCTCCTTATTCAGTATAACCACACAGGAAAAAAAAAAAGAAAGAAAACCTCACTCAGCTAATACTATTTTGGACTAAAGTTTACAATATAACAGGAGAAATTGTTTTTTCCCATTAATTCAGATAAGAGATTAAATGAAGGGGGGGAAAATGCCAAGGGAAGAGGAGATGGTAGTATTGTAAAATTTTCAAGGTTCATATTCTGCATCACTTTTATAGATATTAGAAATTATTATTATTATAATTTTGATTCAGATTTCCCTTTGCAGTTTTCAAGCTGAATATTCCTGTGTTAGCTGAAATACTAGAACATTTTGATGCTATCATGCGTAAATCCTGACTGAAACAGACTTGGCAAAAAAATTTCTTTCTGACATCAGTGATGAGCAATGCTACCTTTAACATCATTTCTTCAAGGGTTGTCTGGCACAGCAACTGAAAACAATCCACAGAAGCAACTCGGGAACACAGAGGGTGAGGGAAAGCTTAACACATTCTATGGGTTCTATGCTCCTAGGTATGTAATAGTCACGTCCAATAGCTTCAACAAATATCAACCATGCAGTCTATAGTAGCAGTACAGTCTCATATTTCAGATATTTGGAAATGTACATGCTCCCTCTTTTATGTGATGAAAGAAAAGTAGCTAGCAAGAGTGATCAGGTACTACCTTCACACTGAGGCACACACTTGCAGAGAAAGAGGCTGCCCATCATTTATCTAACTTCAAGATACATGGTCCATCTGCACAGTTATCCTGGGGATCCTGTGAAAGTCAGATATCCTTTCCCTGCTAAGGACTAAAGAGGTTACCTTCACATTCAACCCTTCATACCTTCAACATTGCCAAATGAGGAATGTAGTACACAGGCCTGATTTCTGATCTGATTTCTGTCCCTGCTGTAGAACCTAAATACTACAAGGACTCTAGAAGTAAAATGAAAAGTAATTCTGGAAAATGAAAAGTCAAGTAAATCCACGCTGGATTCACCTAACAAAGGAACAAAGGACTTGCCACACTTGGGCACCGAGCAGTCTCTATGAGGAAAAGCTGGAGACAGATGTTTTGATCAATTCCAAAGCTACTGCCAAAATAGAAGCACCTACTTTTAAGGAAAATAAGGTTAGGTTGATTCCATACGTTTGGTGCCAGCACACGCTTTGAGGAAGCACAAAATGGTGACATAGCTGTGCATTTATAATCCTCTAACATCAACTTTGCTAAATGGCCAGCATTTGCATTTGGCAGGTTGGTTACAACAGGCCGAGCAAATTCCTACTTACAACAGCCTAGCAAACTGCTATAGGTCTCAATCTGTAGGGAGCAAGATTTAACAGTTTGATGTCAAGAGCCCACAAGGACAACCCCCCTGAAGTGCTAAATAAACTTCAACAGTCCCAGCTTGCAATGGCTACGCACTCCAGGCTCTCAAAATCTCCCTGAAAATCTCTCTATGCTCTCTGACAGCAGTTCTCACATTGTAAATCCTGACATATGTCTAATACAGGACAAGAACCAAGAGGTCAACAGATGGTATCTCAGACAAGGTCAGCAGACAGCTCTACTGACAGACAACATGACAAAGTTAACAAAAAGTGAATCAAAGAGGAACCAAGATGTAGGATTAAAGAAAAAAGAAAACACAACTGAAATTGTTTTTGTCAAATCTGAAAAAGGCTAAAGTACATTGACCTTACATTGTTATAGTTATATTTAGTGTAGCTGAGCACAGAGCAACACAGAATACAGCACAGCTTCTAGAAATCCTGCAAAAGGAATACCTAATTTCTCTTTGAATACCATTGCAGATGTAAGTGTTCCAAGATGTATGTCTGACTATCAACAACACTATCAGAATATTCCAATACAAATCAACTTCCTTTTAGGTACAGCTCTATATGTAGCAACAGACAATCTGTGCATGTGAGACAACCCATGGAGCTCATCTCAAAACAGGTTGAGAAATTTTCCATCTCGCACCTCTGCTCTTCCCTCCAAGGCATCAAGCATTTGTACAGGTGTTCTGTACATTTTCAACAGCTTCTAAAGACAACTACCAATAATTTTAATTTCTTACCTAGTTATTCTGGTGGCTGGATCACAAAAACATTACCATGTCAATTCATCAACTGGCTAAAAGTGAGGGATGCAAGAAATGCAACTATAAACTGATTATATAATAGGACACTTTATTTAAGAAAATAACCCTCATCTTTTCTAGTTTTCAAATTTACTCATTTTTGCTTTAGTAGAAAAAGTAATTTTACTTTCAGCACCAAAAAATTGCAGGAGAATGTAGCAGTATCTATGACACAAGCCAAGGAAAAAATGCAAACACTATTTTTTCGCTACAAATAATATGCAATAGGTCCTTCTTAGCATTGGAGGTTATCCCTTCACACCATAGTGCTCCAGCCCACACATTCTTAATGTCTCCTCTCTCTCCCAACAGGGAGACATTAAAAATGCTTCAGCAAGAAACAATCTCTGCCCTCTAGAGATTATCATCTTATGGAGTACCTGGTCCCTCCTTTTAAAACCAAATGGCAGGTATTTCTTTAAAATCCTGGACTACAAAGGAGGGAAAAATAAGTCAGCTGCTCCCCCAAAAGAAGAAAAAGAAAAAAAAAGTGCCCACCTCCCTCAGCATTTTGCTAGTCATTCCCTGGCTGAAGTCATAATTCAACTAAATATCAAGCACATTAAAAACCATTACATTCCATCTGGACATAAAAACTCCACCTGTTTTACTGGAAGGGCAGTCACCTGCTGGCAAGATGCCCAGAGAGGTTCTACAGACTCCATCCTTGGAGATATTCACAACCCAGGCAGACACAGTTCTGGCTGACCCTGCTTGCACAGGCAGGTCAGACTAGATAATCTCAAAAGGTTCCTTCCAAGCTCAACTGTTCTACAATTAATTCTTTGCTAATACACAGAAAACAACAAATTAAGAGATAGTGCATTAAAATGTTTTACTTCTGACTGAACAAAACCAAGGTTGAACAAATATTTTGCTAGAAAAAACACAAAGATGCCCCTCCCAAGATATCTGAAAAGGAGCCCTCTGTTTCAGTGATCAGGCCTTTTACCTCTCAGTAAGAATCAAGTCATTCTTTTCTCCTGTTTCTGCACATTTCCAACAAAATTTGTAGTAGGGATGATTGGAAGTTGGCACAAAATACATTTCAGTCACTTTTAGTGGTTGTCTTCTCTAACTGCACTCCTCCACAGGCCACAGAAGGAGAAGGGATCTGTGCCCCTCTGTAAGAGTCAAAATACACAGGCAGTGGACCAGTGGCACGGCCACGAATTCCTCAGAAACACATAAATTTCCCATCTGGACCGCCACAAAACCAGTCAGATATCCCACACATGGGCCTCCAGTGGGCTTTAACGCTTCAACATCCAGGCCCAACTCTCCACAACAAAGCACCTCACCTTCCAAGCCAGCCAGGTAGGAACACAGGCTAGGAAAATCCTACTCATCTTAAGCCAAAGGAGCGTCTCAACAAGGCCTGTCAGTGACAAGTGTTCTGTCTGGGCCGTTCTACCACAACAAATGCTGTGGCAGAGCAGCCTGAGCCACCAAGGCCACGCACGGGGCTGCAGGCCCCGGGTGCCAGCGGCTGAGGCGACGGGTACAGGCCTGGAGCCCTCGCAGCTCCCGGAGCCCTCGGACTGGGACAGCAGCACCAACCCCACTTGTCTGGGCAGCCCAGGAGAGGGATGTCAGCTCCAGCTACCTGCACCAAGCAGCTCTGACCAGTCCAGGCTGGCTCTCTGAGCCATCTGACCAAAAAAAGGGACTCCAGATGCCAACTCTGGACTGTTCTCCTCAGCCTTCAAACTGAGGTACATGTTTTGGTTTAGTGCTAATTGAACAAGATTCATGAGTGCTTCAGAGTTACTCATTTTAACTGAAAGGGATGAGACTCATACTCAGTACAGCTGAACCTTCACACACAGTAGTCAAGCACTAAATGCAGACAAACATAAAAACTGTTATACACTGCACACTGTAGGAGTGCAAAAGCTCTGTGTGAGTGACAGCTTTGTCTCTGGATCAACATTAAAAATCCCAAGCGACAGAATTCACAGGTATCTTCTCCAGGGACTACTACACAAGCCAATAGATTTTACACATCAATCATCCTATGAAGCTAAAACAGAAAATTTGAAGAGAACTACTAAAGAAGAAATGAGGCGATGACATCAACAGATCAAACCAAATAAAATTCTTAAAGAAAAAAAAAAGAAAAAACTGAACAAACAATATTCCCAATGCTGCATGTATCAAAACCAACAAAAAAAGGCTGATAAATATCTTGCAACCTACTTTGTGTCTGACGATCTGACAAAAAGAGCAGCTGCTTTCAGTTTTAAAAATATATCTATGATGTAAATCAAGTATCTAACATACCAAATACATGGCATCAAATCTTAGCAAATAACTTCTAACTTTCAATGATGAAAAAATTCAGTAAGATTTTTTTAGAATCAGTTCTTTTATTTAACAAAGGGGTTTTGAAGATCCTTTTAAGTGGTCCATACACTTTTCTGAAGCTATAAACCTTAGTACTGTCAGGAACACTATTTCTCTCAAGTGCCAAATGTTTCAGTACATATTTTTAATGTTTGAGAATTGTTATATATAATCTTTTATCCATTAACTACCAAAGAATAATCCAGGTAGAGCAACCACATGGAACATGCAAAATATGCTTTTAGAAGTCCAGACACTGTTGTTGGACACACAGGGATGAAACAAAACAAGCATACATTAAAAAGGTACTTGCAATTAGATGAAATACATTCTGTACAAAAACTGGAACTAGGAGAGAACCATGGTTATTTTTATTCATGTTTTCATTTTTGTTATGCAATACATCTTCAAGATACACATATGGTTTAGATATGTTTGATCTTGTAGCCACCTCAGTTCCTTAAGACTGTATCCCATCTCTGTAACACTCATCTTGTGAAAGTAAAAGGAAAAAACCCATGTGCCTACTGATCACTCTTCTCTGAAAGGACTCCTAAAAGTGCTCCTTTTAACAGACCTGATGTTTTATTAGTAGTTTGTTAACTCCTGCAGGCATAGTTTCCAGTATACCTTTGCTGTATTTTTCCTATTTAATACCAAGACTTATAAAACATGAGAATGCCATAAAACTGATAGTTTAAAAACTGTAGTAGCTCTAAATATCACTTTATTGATTCTTCTCATCTTTCCACATTTCAACTTACCTCAGATCCTGAGGAAATCTGACTTTGGCCTGGCTGATTCTGAAGGTGACCAGCACTTCTCTCTGTCAGAGAATCCACTGCATTGTCATCCTGTTCAACCATTTCCATGGTCATCAGTCTAAAAGTAAGTACATACACATTTAACTAATGCAGTACCTGGAGGTGTATCAGGTAGCTAGGGAGAGTAATTCCAAATTATTTTTATTTGGAGCCCACAGAAAATACGTATGTTTCTGTCAAACTGAAGTCCTTTCTTCATTCCCCTGTATTAAAATATTTACCCATATGGCCAGGAGCTCTAAAACAAGTATTTTGGAAAGCTGCAAGGAGAGGCAGTTCCGGAGATGGTTCTCAGGGACGGACAAGCAGAGTCCCAGAGTCCCATGCAGGGCTGGGAGCGCAGTGCTCCGGAGCAGCCTAGCAGCACTGCCCGCAGCAGGTCCCTCCAGCCTCAAGCTGCCCAGCAGCCACAGGCTGCTACAGCCCTCCTGAACCTTCCAAGATGCCTATTCCCAGCTGGGATCTACACTCGAATTGTCTGTAAATTACTCACGGCTCAAGAGTCACAACAATTCTTCTCACTTTACAGGTTTAAAAGTAGGGTAGATTTCATTGAAAAATAAGCAACTTGCTGACCCTCAATTTAAACTGAAAGTTAGTTTAAACTTCATACAGAAAGCTTCCAAATCTGCTATACAAAAGCTTCTAAATCTGCTATATAAAAATGCAATTACCTGACAGCTCCTTTTCGATATTTCTTGGCACACTTAGTCATAACGGAAGGTGTGAGTTTTAAAACAAGAGCTTGGATCTCTTCGGCTCCCTTTCTCTCCTACCAAACCCTGCACTGAAGGTGCAACATTGAACAGGTGATGTCAAACATTGCCATGGCAACAGGTCAGTTTACAAACAGAACAGAGACAGGTTAGGGTCAGGCAGAGGCAGGCAGGATGCCCTGCCGGCATGCTCCCACCTACACCCTACTTACACAACCAGTCGAGGCCGCAAAAGGAAGACATGATACTAGTTGAGGGATTTAAGAGTCAGCAAATCTCGGTTCCCCAGGTTCAGTTTCTGTACCTTGGGGATGCCAAGCCCGACTGAACTCAAAGCTCAATTATTTCAACTGGTTGATGGTTACTTCGATTTCTTCTCAGCACTTACTAAGAGAAGGAAGAGCCAGGGAAGGACTGTTACCCACCTGACTCTGAGACTCTGGAATTCAGTCCCACATGAAGTTAACAGTCCCCATCAAGTTAACTACATGAAATCAAAGCGAATAAATTTTACTGGTTTTTAAATATCAAATTTTTGCCCAGAATAAAGGCACGAAAATATGAAAATATATCCAGTCAAATGATGCAGAGAAGCATATTTCTAGCTCATATGCCTCCAGTGGTATTCTATCAGAATACCAATAGTCAGCCAGACTTAACAGTACTACAGCTAATGGCAGCCAAGCTGCACACAATTCAACATTTTATGGGGTAACATGATTATTTCTCCTCAGAGAAGTTACGTACCCTATGCCAGAATCAACTCAGATTACAACCATAAGGAGCTATTTTACACCTCAAATCTCTCTACAGTTTTGTCTTGTTAGTTACCACTAATTACTTCTTTCTTTAGACACAATCTAATTTAATATCTACTAAAATTCACCAAAGTCTAACAGCTCTGGGGAAATTGTTTTCACCAAGCTTTTCACCATAGTTTTCTATAAGAAGATCTTATCTAACTATTCTGATTTTATATATAGATATATAATAACAATAATACAAGTAGAAAATAAAAGTTCCTCCTTTATAAAATAGGGCCACCCATAGAGTCTCAAACATCAAAGGTGTATCTGGTTCATGTAAGAATAAGCTTCAGAACAGCTCACACACTAAGGAAGATTAAATAATGCATAGGTACTGGCAACATATTCATTGTAATCTCTGCCTAAAGATGGGAATATAGTCAAAATTAATTCACTTTATGAAGGCCCTGAAGTATTTTTGTATCCAGAGCCATCTGTCACAGGCAACCCACTGTTGAAAAAAAACCAAAACAAAACAAAACCAAACAACAAAAAACCCAAGTACTTTTATTCCCACTGAATGCATTTCATAGAAATTTGACCCAGAAAGAGCCATTTTTCATCTTGGTAAAAATTTAGTTCCTGATTTTTAGCTTAATTTCTCACTGATTGCAGAACACAATAAAAATGTATTTATTTCTACTAGTTTATCAGGATTTTTCTCCACAAGCCTTTTCATCCGCAGTGCTTCACTAAGTTAGCAAAAAGCTACAAAAGGAGCATCAGTGGAGCAGAAAATCTACCAAAGTTACTCCTCGTATTTTGCAAAATGCAGTACTGAGAAAGATGTGGTTTTTTAGATTTATCTTTAATTAGAAAAACAGTAGCAAGTACTATACATGTCAGTGAAGTGACAATTAAGATTTATGATATACACAGAAAACTCTAGAATTTAAATAGATTTTCCATCTATAACTGTGTATATTCTGACTCTTATTACAAATGATTGCTTAATTTAAAACTTTAGCAAGGCAGAATAAAGTCTGAAAATCTGACTGCCATAATATTCAATCACTACTCCGAAACATAGCAAAATACTTTCCCTAGATAAGCTCAAACATGCTTCTTTTTGACAACCTCTGTGACCAAACAGTGACTTGACTTAAAGCAACATCGAAACATAAAGAGCCAACTACAGCCTAAAAAAACAAAAAAAAAAATAACAAAGTATATGAGTAATTTAAAAAGACACACAAGCTTTCTTGGCATAAAACTTCAATGAGAAAGATGACTTAAGACAAAATGTAGCACATTAGTATCACAATTCAGATGTGTTACAAGATTAGGAATCTTCCATAGACACAACCATGGGATCACTGAAGTGGCAGGAACAGGTCAGCTGCAGTCATTTGAGCCCCCAGGGTCAGCGGTGGCACGGTCACAATGAGCTGTGCCAGTTCATGTGGGCTGCTGCACAGCCAGGCATGCCAAGGAACTCCTGGATTTCAGACTAGCTTGTCACCGTCTTCGGAGCACTCTCATAAACTCTCAGAGTCCTATAACCTGAATTGTACAGGGTTTTTATTTCCTGTACATATGATGTCAACATGAATAAATCAAACTTTTTAATAAATACACAGAAAAAATACTGAACAATATCATAATTATGCTTTTTCTAAAACATCAGTAATACAGACTGTGGCAGGAAACAGTTACTAATCCAATCCAGAAAAGAGTTTCCACACATATCACACTCAGTCTGCACTGCAAGCAAATTCTAACATATTCACTGCTTTTAAGTTCCAAAGAAAGAAAACCAGAATTTTCTGCCAAGCAAAAATCCTTCATAAAAGTCTTATCAGTAGCAGTACACATCACACTTTAAAGTTTACATTACCTTCCTCCTATTTTAAAGAAAAACCAAGCAAACAGTTTAAAGTAGGTGGTCTTGGGTCCTGTTTAAAATTATATAATGTTTCTCTTCATTGTATAACTAATTATACACAAGTTTCAGTCACATACTCAGTAATAATAAATTTTTTTCTTATTTTTTATCTTAATTGCTTACGAAGAGTGAATAATAATTTTAAATATTAGTCTGGATTTTTAAATTAATAAACAAGTTATACCTCTGCACTCCCATAAAAAGGGGACAAAAATGGTTTTCCGTAATGTAAGCAAAGATACCTTCTTCTTCCTACAACATAGCAAAGAGACCTTCAGGATCTGGCAGGAAGTTAAACTGTTACCGAACTAGCAACATTTCAACATACATAAGCACATGTTTACTACAGTCACTGAGACTAATGGACAGCAGGTCAGTAGCAGATAAACACTGATTAAGATGATGCATAGAGTGCACATCAAAAGCTTCTTCAACTGTGATCAGATGAACCATCCCTGACAGGACAAATCTGACAGACAGAATCAGGTAGAGGAAAACAGAAAATTTTTCCTAGAAAATTCGAAGCAATTTAGAGCTAAAGGTATGAAATTTTTATAGTTTTGCCCATAGTTAAGAGACAAAGGATAGCATCCCTATCAAGACATGCTCTTTTGCAATAAAGAGCACAAGAAATCCTTTCACTCCCCCCAATACTGCTGTTTGTATATACATGACTGCATATATTAATATAATATTTAATGTCTATTGCTGAAAGCCTACTGCAAAAGCAAGTTGCTACAGTATTTTACATAATCGGAAGTGTGTGACTATCTAATTAAATACCCAGAGACATTTTAAAAAACAACTTTTTTATTTCAACCATCTTTTATGCATCAGGGACTGCTTATAAAAGTGGCTAAATACAATGGAAATCAATCGTAAGGGGCTAAAAAATATGTTTTGGCCCTTGTTCCAAATCTCTTTGAAAGCTTTTATTCACAGGGGAGTTACTAGAAAGCAAGAATGGGAGTTTAAAAACACCTGTTTTGCACTTATTGATGACCCCACAGTGAGTGTGGAAACTCTCAGAATGCACTCGTTTCAGAAGAGCGCTGTGTTTTCAAGTATGAACTCTGTAATAAGTGTTTTACCACCCTGGTGGCGTGAAAGACACCAGCTGATAAGCTGGTCACAGAATTCAGTCAGGTAAAATGTGCAACAGCACAAACAGACTCGATTTTGAAAATGCAAACTTTCAGTTTTCAGTATCACCAGAAGCTTCATCATTAAGCTTCTTGTGTCTCCTAGACTCTCAATGTTTCCCTCTTTTCTTCCCGATTCTTTTTTTCCTTGAACGCCTTAGCTAAACCCTAAAACCCAAAATCTTTAAACCCCAACCTGCCATTACTGTGAGCACAGGCAATGCTGCCTGGCCACCTCAACCATCCCGACAAGGCAGTGCAGAGCCGGCTGCGAGAGAACACGCGGTCCGCTTCAGCAGGGCCCAACCACCCCGTGGATAGACCAGAGGATCAATCAAGCATCAGTCCCCGCGGAATCACTTAACACGCGGCTGCACTCAGCACCAAAAATGATGCTATCACAGCAGTGGGGGATGCAGACAAAGCGCTCAAACTTCTGAGCGAGACCTCGAACTCACGAAGCCCACTGTGATCCTCCCCCTCCTGTTCTGACCCAGCTCCGAAAGCCCTATGGACGAGGGTATAACCGGGAGCAACGGACTACGGGGCAAACGCCACCGGGCACCCCGCTCCCCCTCGGCCGGGGCAGCCCCGCGGAGACCCCAGGAAGGGCCGTCCGGGGCGCTCTGCCCGCAGCGGGCAGGTGCTGACCCCGCTCCTCGCCGCAACGC
>VZRQ01006257.1:1273335-1284502 GCA_013397975.1 Machaerirhynchus nigripectus
GTGGGCCGCGCTCCGGGCGTGCGATAGCGGGGCGGTGCCGGCCGCTCGCCTCGCCGGCCGGGCCCCGCAGATAAGAGCGGTTGGGGCCCCCCCGCAGGGTCCAGCCCTGGCTGTCCCCGCGCTGACCTAGGGAAGGGACGCGGCACAACCCCCGGCTGTCCCCTGGGCGGTGCCGAAGCCCTCAGGGACACGGAAACCTGCCCAGAGGCCGCCCCGCCGAGGTGCTGCCCGCGGGTTGTTTTGTAACTCTGCGTAGTTGAAAGCACGTCCCTTACCTCAGTCATTCGTGGTATGACACTGTATTTTACATTTATTTGGCTACATAAATCAGAAATCGCCAAAAGGCAGCAAGCGGCAGCCGTACGTGTTTCCCCGCTCGCTGCCACGGGATTAGCAAATACCCTGAGTCATGTTGGCCTTGTGCTGTAGGTGTGAGCCCGTCCTTTGTTGGGAGCACAGGGCCCGTCGTCTCAGGGTTAATATTAAAATGCAATAAATGCGTAAGCCATAAACTTTGTTACTAGTGGTGTTTGAACCTCATGTGTTGCATTACTGCTCAGTGTTTTACAAAGTAGTGTAAGAAGGGGTTATACTACAGTGTATTTTAAATTAGATGTCTATACGTCACTACACCTATATTCTGAAGTTACATAATGTATTTACCCATTTTTACGTTTTGGGTTTGTTATCTTTTTACTGTGAGAAACTACTCAGTGTGCTAAATAAACATGAAAAACCTAAGTTAATTTCACATAACTCATTGTGATTGAAGAATTGGAGGATGTGTGTGTCAGGATTGGTGATAGGTCCATACAGGTCAAACACTCAGTCTTATTCATGGCATGAAGAGAACCTGCGTATTGATTTCCTGTGTTTAAAAAAAAACAAATAACTCTTATCTCTGACTTAATAAGAGATGAATCATATTTATTTGCCAAGGTTTTGCCTTTAAGCATTTAGTTCTTTAATTTGCTTCACAGGAGTTATTTAACACAGCTACCAAAATCGCAGTCTAGTGGAAAAAATATTGAATCTTCAATTATCACTATTGCTTGTGCAAGTTTTCAGTTTTCATCCTACGTTTCCTTTGCTGAAATATTGAACACCCCCTTCCTGTTTTGAGTTCTGTTTCCCTCCCTTTGTTTGTTGCATATGTATTATGTGTCTGTTCTGGGTTTTAAATAGGAGTTTCTCTTCCCATAATTAATTAACTTATGGTTTAAGAGCTCACCCATTAGGTACACTATTGTTATGCTCATTCATTAAAAGGTATGTTTTACTAGAAAATATCTTGTCAGTTAAAAATATTTGTTGGAATAGTGAGATAATCAAATGAACAGGCAAGTGTTAAAGTTCTCTGCTGAAACCTTTGGAAGAAATTCCAGCTTTGCCTAGTATACCCAAAAAGCCAAACATAGTTGTTAGGATACTAGCAGCACCTCAAAAATATTTTTGAAGGTAGAAGTCTTATTACAAACAGGATGAAATTTCAAATGAGTGTGTTAAATAATGGAAACCACTGCAGTGAGTTACCTATAAACAAACTGAGAATTTCCATGAACTCTTGGGGCCTGGATTTGGACAAGCAGTTATTTTCTATTGGTTTTCAAGTAATTCGTAAACAGCTTTGAAATGTTTAACTAAGAATTTATTACTATTTATACCACTTCTCTCATAATGTAATGAAGTGTGTCAGAGGAGTGGGTGAACTGCCAAAGGGATTTAGACCTTGGTGATACAAAGATGACTAACCAGATTCAGCTCTTGATGCAGCTCGCTGAAGGTGGTGGGCTGGAAGAGGAAGGGAATGAAGAGCAAGCGTTGTGTTCTTACCATAGCAGGGCTGGGGTACCGTGTTTGTTACCTGAGGCCAGACTGACCTGTGCCATGGAAGTGCTCACTTCAACTAAAACTAGTTCTCTTTAAATTGGGATCAATGCCCGATATGAACCCATTTAATTTCAGATGCTGAGAGCAAAAGCAATCCATACAAAGGCCACACAGGTCAGGATTTGTCATGATTTTCGTAATTTATGTAAGAACATAAACTTGAAATCCAGGCTCTTTGCTGCCATCAGAATGACTTGCCCGAGTAATCTCTTCTCTCTAACCCAAGAGGGTTATGATGGTATGTTCTGCAGATTTAAGGAAGTATCAATGATTCAGCAGCAATTACTTTTAATTGCCTTTTTTTTTTTTTTTTTTTAATTTGGCGGGCAAAGCCAGTAAGTTTCTTTCGACCTGGATTAATTCTTAAATCTGATCCATGGCACCATCACAAAGAGAGAAGTACTACCTTAACCAAGGGGGGTAATAGATGAGCAGGGAGTTGGAGCAACTTCATTTGGCACCAAAATAAACATGGTGCTCTTTGCAGAGAACATAAATATTTCACCAATGCACATTATATCAGTAGGAATGCCACCTGTGTAATTTTCAGACAACTGATTCTATATATGGGTCTCACAGCTATCTTTTAAATAGTTTTTTTTAAAGGGGATTGAAAGAATTTGATGCATTTCAGTCCTAATCTTATGAAACGCCTGTTTAGTTTTCTTGTAAAAAAGTTCACGGATTGTCATGGCATAAACAATGACAGCAAGAGGGATATGCTACCTAGCTTAGTTGTCAATTTCTCTTTAATTAGAATCCAGACGTTTGAAGATAATACAGGTAAAACTGACAGAAAAATAGACTGGCATCCTATTTGATATTATACTGATTCAATAATATAATAATAATCATATAATGTAGGTTGGAAAAGACCTCGGTCTCCTCGTGGACCACTCCAGTTTTAGCTGATCATTGAATAACCCGACCTCTACTCTTTCATTGCCTACAAGGAAATAGAGGGACAAGAGCAGAACTTGCAGAGTGGTCACAGGAAAGTGCAGTCAACACACAGCCACTGTTTTCGCAATTTATTTTGTAAATGTGATGAAAGTCAGAAGTAGCCACTATCCACATGCTGCAACAGAATCTTGATCAGTCTGAAACAGAGAACAGATTAGGCAAGAAGAACACTTTAATGAGTATAAAATATAAGACTAATAATTTATTTTACCTATTCTTTTCTTTTATAAACTCCTAGCAATGCAAGAAAAATATGGATTTCCATTGGCTCACAAATAGAAACAGAAATGGCACACCCTTAGAAAGGCAAACATTGAACAATATTGTAAAGGCAAAAGCTTTGTAAATATTTTTTTCAAATGCATATAGATTTTTTTTAAACTTACACATCTGTAGAATTGTAAATATTTAGTAATGTTTCCTTCCTTAAACTATGTTAAGTTGGAAATAAGACTGAGTAACGCTATGAGTAGTATAAGAGCAAATTGATGATCCTTTTATTCTTATTATTTTCTACTGCCCATCGCTGGAACCTCTGAAAATTGATACTGTCTAAATTAGTGCTGTGCTAAGGCACCACCTTGACTTTTGTGGGTTGCATAAGCCAGAAGCACAGGAAGGAATAGCCTTGGGGAGTCCCAGGTCAGCTTAGTGAGAAGCCTGGCCTAACAGCTGTGAGGCTTTGCAGTACCTCAGCTAGCTCTACTCTGCCTTGTGTCACGTAAACAATAGGATTTCTTTATTTGGAAGGGTTGGACGTTATTATTGGTGAAGGGGGTATCAAATAGTACTCTAGGTCCATTTAAAAAAATATCATTACTTCGATGTTCTTGGGTTTGTAATGATTTGATTTTGGATAATAACTTGCACTAATGTTACAATATTTTACACCCCAAAAATAAAATACAACATTTTAATGTGATTTGTTTGTGTTTGTTTTGTTAGCTTTTTTTTTTTCACTTTTTTTAGGATTTGTAATAAAAACTTGAAGTTTGTAAATACAAAACAAGTATCATAAGTGTTACGCTACTGTCTGGTATGTCCTGCAGTTTGGAAGGAGGTACTTATTGATGCACCAAAACATAGCAAAGCAAATCAGAGTACATGAGCAGCTAAACTGTGATCACTTTATTAATCACTGCTTGAACAACAGCACGAATGGCTGAAATGCTTTGTGAATGTGTAGATACCTGGTATGGTGTTTGTAAGTAAGGCTTTATGAGAAAGAAAATTGACAGGGTTCAGACTGTTTCCTAATCTACCGGTCCTAGGTCAGGTCTCCAGTGCTATTGTCTCCCCACACACTGGAGCAAGAGCAAATAAAACAGTGGAGAAATCCATAGTTTGACAAATAACTTGACATTCTATAAATTGCTGCATACTCACTTGTTGCATATTCATTTCATGAGAGAAATTATTATAATGGAAAAATAATATTCTGACTAGGGAACAATGTAATGTGTCTGAAATGTTAAAAGGATTGACTGATACGTGCATAATGATATTTCTGTTGCAGCAGAAGAAAAGAATGGTAACTTAGATCTACTACTTGAAATTTTCTCCTTTCCTCTCCTGAATAATGAACTTTCCTTATGTAACACTTTTCTTGTAACATGAATATAACATGTACTTCACTGTATTCATAACCATTTACAATTCATTTCTGTTTGTAGAGATCTTTGAACTTTTCAGGTGAAAAGTACAAGGTATGTATAAAGCATTATTTTGTACTTACAGAATGAACATTAACTTTCTGAACAGCTGCTTGAATTGTATTTAAAATATAAATACATAAAACTTTACTATTAAAAGTCTTCTGAACAGGTTGTGTTAAAAGAAGCACACAGAAAACAGTTTGTAGCTTAATGTGAATACACTGTGCCACAGGAATATGCATATCCCAAACTTTTGGCATACACTCATGCCTTGAAAAAGATGTATCCTGTAAGGCACGGTGAGCCAGCACAGGAATGTGGCTGGCACTAATAGGACATCGAGGAGCTACCTCACACAAAGGTGAATGACATCAAACATTCAGATAATGCAGTAAAAGACAAACACATAAAAAGAGTTCATATTTATTTAAAAATATTCAATGAAAATATTTAAAAAATACTAAGAAGAATTTGCATTTGGTTAACAGAGTGGTTGTAGACTAGATTTTCTAGCAACTGTAGGTTGTTTTTGATCAGGGAGGAGATTTTTTGTTGGTGGTAAATGGTTGTAAATGACAGTGAAGAGCAAGAATGCAGAATATAAAATGAAAAGCAAAAGCTGCTGAATAAATGAAGCAAGGTAAAGGTGTCTGGGAGCTATAAAGATAAGGAAGAGGTACAAGTGAAGAATAACTAAATGGCAGAGTATTCTGTATAACAGATTATCAGGCTATTTGCAGTGTGTTTATGTGAGAGACCTTCTCTATTTCTTTCATGTCAAGAATAGTTAGTTCTTAATCTACCAGTGATACAGATAAATGGCTAAAGCAACATGTTTTTTCTGAAAAGGATGTATCTTTCATCAAATGGTAGCTCAACTAATTTATCTCCTTGATGATGCTATTTTGCCAGTTGGTTTATTTATGAGCTATTTTTTCTCATTCTATTTGTCTAGAACTTTTGCACATTATAGGAGGTTTCCATCTCCATTAAGTATGAAAAATGTGTTTTACTGGATTATTTGAGAGACAAATAGATATATTTTTATAAAATAATTTCTCAGGAAAACCCAAGGAAACTGCCAGCAGAATGATGTCTGGTTTAATTTGGAAAATGGCATTTTAGAATTGGGCTCTAGACATTTCCTATTTATCATATTTTAGTGAAGACAGATACTATGTGCTCTTTTTCCCTCTTTCTTTTTTTTTTTTTCTGGAAACAACAGCTCTGCAAATTCAACCTTGTCTCGAAACTAAGTTGTGTTGCCTAAGAGTCATCATCACTAGGGGTTGTGCAGTCACCGAGTTCAAGTGTTTTTCTTCCATCTGTGTATATATTTATACATACTGCACACACAGATGTTGTAGAGCTGTATGCTGGGGTTTACATTTTTAGTACACTGGTAGAACCACTCAAGATTTACATGACTATTTTCTCCAAAACATTGTGCCTAGCAAACAAAAAGCAGCAGCTGCCTTCCTCTCACAGTAGCTGCTCATAAAATCATGGAATTACAGAATCATTTAGGTTGGAAAAGACCTCCAAGGTAACTGAGTCCAACCTTTGGCGGAACACCACCTTGTCAAATAAACCACAGCACTGAGTGCCACATCCAGTAGTTCCTTGAACACCTCCAGGGATGGTGACTGCACCACCTCCCTGGGCAGCCCGTTCCAATGGCTGACAACTCTTTGAGTGGAGAAGTCCTTCCAGATGTCCAACCTGAACATCTCCAATCGCAGCCTGAGGCCACTTCGTCTCATCCTGTCTCTGGCTGCCTGGGAGAAGAGGCTGACCCCCACCTGGCTACAACCTCCTTTCAAGGAGCTGTAGAGAGCAGCAAGGTCTCCCCTGGCACTCCTTCAGGCTAAACACCTCCAGCTCCCTCAGCTGCATCCTCATATGCCTTATTTTCTATACACTTCAGCAGCTTCATTCCCCTTCTCCAGACACGCTCCAGCACCTCAATGTCTTTCTTGAAGTGACAGGCCCAGAACTGGACACAGGACTCGAGGTACTGAGCGATATTTTTCACTGTGTTAGAGCATCTCCATGAAAGTATTATTTCACTGTGATTTTTAAAAAATGATTTTACAATGGTGCACATGATCTATGAGCCTTTCATAAAAAGGCACTGCTAAAAAGAGGGCTTGAATCACTTTCTGAAGACAATTGCATAGTTTCTGAGTCAAAGGGAAAGGAGAAACATTTAGAATAATATTGTTTGGTTCATTGATGGTACTATAAACAAATACATTTCTGGTTCATGACCCAGCAGGGGTAACAGAACCTTCTTGGAACTGCGGCTTCCCTCCCATTGCGTGCAGCATCCTCTCACAGCTCTCTCCCTCTCTTCTCTCTCATTTCCACCAGCAGGGATGAGCGATGATGTTTGAACAGGTCCATGTCCTCAGTTCTGTAGCTCTGGGATTTTATGCATATAAGCTAAAGCATGAAAACTACAAACAATTGCTTATTTACTAGAGTAAATTCCAGGGGAAGTTTCATATTCAAATTAAACCTGAAAGCAAAATCCCAGTAATTAACTCAAAGCCCACCAGATGATGACTCAGCCAGGACTGCTTCATTTTCAACAATTCAGAAAGTAAAGTCACCTAATAGCTTCTTCAGAAGCTTTTTACGTTCTTTTTCCAAGTGCTTAGATGAGCAATATGATAAATACGAACACTGAAACGTCTTATATGCCAGGTTGCTTGTTGGTTGGTAAATTATTATATCCGATTCACCCAGCCCATAGCAAGTACCTGAGCTGTCGGCATCTGATGCACTTACTCAACAGGAAGGATTTACAGCCTTGTAACTGAATCTCCAAAACCTTTTATTCTTTTCATACCTCATATATAAAGCTATTTAATATCTGAAAATTTCTAAAAGTAGAATCATTGAGGCTCAGTTACTGCATCGTGAAGTCTTGACAGCTCACTGATCTTTAAATACAAGTTCTAAATACACAATTTTGCTTGTCAATAATGTTGCAGAATATTTTTTTTAGCAATTTTTTTGGCAAAAAGCATATAAGAAGGAAAAACTAACTAGATTTGCTCAGACAGTTTAACTTCTTAGCTACAATGATGTGAAAATAAATGGGTGCCCTTTCTAATAATAGGTGGGAAAAAATTATATTTGCAATTTTTTTTTCTCACATCCTGGGGAAGGATAGAATAAATCTGGGAGTTGAACTAAGGACTTGATGACTAACTAATTGTTGTTTGGGAGAGCTCAACTTTTGTTTATTCTCCTATTTCATGGACAAAAACTTATGGGTTTTATTAGTCTTATTGTAGGTTGTGCAAGTTTAAACTCTTGTCCTGCTATTTTTTAATCTATTCAGCTCTGCCATCTTGTGGCCAGGAGTGCAATGAGCATCCGCTTCTTACTGAAAATTAAAGGGGTTTAAGCAGATTAAATAATCACACATTTAAAATTCTTCATAAACTAAAAAAAAACCCCTACAAGAATAATACTTTATTGCTGTGTATTTTTATAATCACAAAATATTTTTTGAGTTTATACATATATTTTGCATGTTACCACACAAAAGACAAATACCCACAATAAAAGTCTATATTAAAAATAGCTATAATGAAATAAAGGTCCATTCCTGCTTTCATTTATCTTGTTTTTAGAAGAAAAACGTTATTAAAAAAATTATTATCTGCATCAATAATGCAGACTAACTCATCTAGTAAAAATTGAATGTAACATGAATATAACATAAATAATCCAGTCAATATTCTCATTTTCTACATGAAAAAGGGTAAGGAATATGTTATTCTAAAAAAAGGATTTTAAATCAAAGACAAGAAGAGCAGATAGTAACATGGAAAACATTTGCAAATGAAATGGTGGTGATGGGGAATGTGGACTATTCACTATCAGTTCAGACTGCAGTCTAAAACAGCTTTTAAATAAAGCAGTAGGTGGTAGAGTGGCACATTTAATATAGTGTTTGTATTATCATAGGGCTGTGGAATTCCTAGTTCTGTACCAGAATAATACAGTGTTAGACGTAGCATAAACATAAACAAAATAGACAGCTCCTTCCAAAAGGATTAATTACATAAGAGAAAAGAAAACAAGTTAATGCAAACAGACAGAGAAACAGAAGCATTAGATGAGAGAAAAAAAATGCATATAAACAACAGGGTGATCTCAGGACATATGCAGTAGTGGTTAGGACAGTGAGCAGACTTGATAGCAGATGTAATCAAAGAAACAAATCTGTATATGTGGTGGCAAAGTTTTAAGGTGGCTTATGCATGTAGTAGAAAGTAACCTGTGTCACTCGCTACTGTAATCAACAATATTTAAAGAACTGATATGAATTTATTGGAAAGAAGTTGACTTCTCCATAGAACCATCCTACAAAAACTTCCAGAATTTCCATCTGTCCCCCATCTGTGTCTCTGCTATGTACAACTGCTGAAAGACAGCACTAAGCCTTGGTCAAGCAGGATTTAAAGTAGGTCTGCACATCTGCTGTCATTGAGACATGACTAAGGTAGCTGAGGACACCATTAATTGGCCATGCTTTGCCAAATGGCAACTTTCTTCGCTGGCTCTCTTGGGCATGCACAGCAGGGTAATTCAGGTGATCAACATCTGGGCTTCAGCAGGTAGGAGCAGCCCCACCACAGAGCTAGCACTGAACTGAACTCACTGATAAATCACATATCCACTCACATAAAGCATTGGTGCATACACACAAGTTTTATTCCTGCTCTTGGCAGGTACATTGTAACTATTTCTTAATAGACTGTGTGAGAACCTTTGTTCTTTCGGAAATGCAAGCAGCACTGTGGGAGTGGCGAGATGACCTTAGCAACACACAGAGTAATGCTCACAACTTGCTCATCTCAGACTCCTGCAATACCCCGTTCTGTATTTTCAGATGGGAATTCTCTGGCCACCGTTGACAAAGAAACTTGATGAAAAGGATATCCAGATTTTAAAGTTTTGTGACTTAGGTAGAAACTGTTATTTCCTAAATACATTTAAATTCAAGAACAATTTTTAAATAAAAGCAGTAACGAATGTTCATGCTCTTCCTCTTAATTGTGACTCCCTAATTGTGCTTCCTCAACTGCAGCCTTCTAGAACAGAGTGTGCAGCATAGTTGAGGATTTGGTACCTAATTAAAGTCTGTGGTAATTGTGAATACTCATAATTTCAGAAAATTAATACATGATTCGCTGATGCTGAATACCATAAATTACTAGTTTTGAAAATACCTCCCTTCCTTTATCTATGTTTCCAGCTTATAACAGTTAGCTCAGGACTAAACTTCCTTGTATAACAGAAATTTAGAAAATATGTACTGTGTAATGTTTGGTTACTGTACAGATAAGGATGCTTTTCATTAACGGCCATCTAACTTGTGATATCTAATCTTGTACAATTAATACATTCACACAGCCTGGTTAAATAGCATAATTAAATTGTGCCAGCATTTATTTTAATTTTTGAGAGTTTAACTCACAAGCTTGTGGCTAATGCTACTACTAAAAAAGAACCTTCAGTCCTACAAAAATGAGAAAGTGCCACTGATACAATTCAACACTTGCAGAAAATAACAAGCAACCAAAAGCTCAAAGTTACAACCTACCTCCCCTCCAGCAAACAGAAGAACTTTAAACCAAGAGAATAGAAAAATAAAGGGGTTTAGGGTGAAAACAGATAAAATTGAAATGGTGTTTAAAATGTCTAGAACGAGCTAATAAAAATAATTTTAAAAGATAACACAAAGGAAAGCCTTAAGGCTTGACGATAAAGCTGCAAGCACTGGAAATGAAATGGGCAAGGGCTTGATTTGAAAACCGGGAAAGCAATTATTTTGACAAGAGTTTTGAGTAGTTTGAACAATAGAGAGTTTTCAGAAATAAATGTCTGTTTTCCAGAAGACTATTCTCTCCTACGGGGAGCTGCATTATATGCTCTAAATTAATCCCTTTTTAAAAGATTTTTTAAAAAAAAAAGTATTCGTCTCTTCCGTTGCGAGCGCTCTGAGGAGCAGACCCGGTGTCCGCAGGACGATGCGATCCCCAAGGGCGTACTTGCGCCCGGGCACGTGAGCACGCTCGGCTACTTCGTCTCCACAGCGACTCTACTTTGTTACTGCCACTTAACAACTTTGTGTTGCCCCTTTCCGCCAAGGCCCCCAAGGGGACGGCTGGCGCTCTGCCGAGGGAGTCGGGGCCGGGGCACTGCCCGGGGCTTCCCGCACCGGGGCAGGGTGCTGGAAGCTGGGGAAATTTCCTGCTGGGGGCCGGCAGCGGGAGGGGGATACTTCCACCTTCTGAGGTAACGACGAACTCCTCACACGAACCCCGGGAACGCCGCGCCCGGGAGACCGGCCCGTTCCAGCCCCCATCCCGTCACCTCCCGCCCTCCCTCCGCGACTCCATGTCACGAACGCGCGGGACGGGAACAGTCCCGCCANGCGGGCTGTACCAAACTCCGCTGCTCCGGTGGGGGTGGGTGCGATCGCAAAGTGACGGAGCACCGGGACCCGTCGGCCCCAGCTCATCCTGCGGCCGGCGGGAAGAGCTCGGCGGGTAGAGCCCGGGCGCGGCGGCGCCGCGGGTGAGGCGGCGGCGCGGCGGCAGCTGCACGGAGCAGGGCCGAGGGGCCGCGTCCCG
>VZRQ01006257.1:1284779-1335427 GCA_013397975.1 Machaerirhynchus nigripectus
GTGCGGCAGCGCCCGCCCGCCGCGTCCTGCCCCGGGTCTTGCCCTTGCCTCGCGGGGAGGGCGCGGTGCGGCCTCTCCGGCGGGGCCGCTCATTATCCGCTGGCTGCGCTATCAGCCAGTTTCGCTTTTGTTTTGGTGGAGGGAGAAGGTGCGGAGCGGGGCACGGGGCGGGGGCGGGCAGCACTGGTCACCTGTTTGACGCGAGTGCTCCTGCCCGTGGCTGTGCACCCACTACGGGCTTGTAATGCTGATTATCGAGACGGTTAAATAGATGGACAAATACATGCGGTATGACAGCGATATGTTTTAAAGAATGAGGCCGTGGAAGCGGTATCTTTTCATTATTCTGCTGCGTAAATATGTTTCAATAACACCTGTGTACGTTAGGGCTTATCAAAGAGGTATGGCTTCCAACCCCCTGAGTAATCTAAACCCTAGGGTAGATATTCTGCCCTGCTATAGTTCTTACTGTGATCAATACAAGACTTTTAATAATCAAGGTTGGTGAGCTTGTGCATTGCTGACACTGGAGCACAACGTACATCGAAAAGCCCAGTGTCTTACAGTAAAAGTTACACCATATTTGTTAAAATGTCTCTAAAACACATTTAAATTCATATTGCTATGAAAGTTGTAAGAGAATGCCAAATAACAGTTATCTTAATCTCTTTAACTCCAGAATACTTAGATGACCGTTTGGATGCTTTACATATTATTAGGTTTTAATCATCCTGATCACAGTGTTACTGATTCGTGACAGTGGGATGTACCTGGGGAGGACTTTTTCTTCACCCTTCCTTCTTTCCCTCAGGTTTGCTTGTCTTTGAAGAAAAGGCTCTTTTAGCTTGGATGTACCACGTGTGTTTCCAAGACAGCAACCTATAATATAGCACAAGTACAGCTTCATTACCCCAAGCATTTATTATGATTCTTAATGTCTTTTGTGGACCATGATTTTTTTTTGTTTTGGGTTCAGCTGGAAATGCTCTCGTGTTTTCCAGAAGAGGGGTATTAGAGCTTTTTGAAAATTACCCCTTCCCCCCCTCCCCTCCTGAAAGTGAGCTGTTGTCTGCCTCTGCTGAGGTTCATGTTTCTGTGAAACATACATCAGTGTGTTTCTCAACTTGTTTTCTTTGATGGATCTTTGTTTCGTCACTTCTTAGTGATTTTTCTGTGTGAGCTCCTGCCAACATATATGGATTGAATTAATAACCATGTTACAAATATGACAACATTTACAGCAGTTGAGGCGCTTGGTTAGTTACACAGGGGGGTGGGTTGCATGCATGCATGCAAAAAGTTGCATCTGATTTTATTGCTTTCTTCTTAAACTGAGAAGTAATATATCCTGTTGGAGCCAGTAGTGGTTAAGGTAGTAAGCCGGTTGCTAAATAGTTTTTTAGCATGACATTCGATTCTTTCACTTACAGAGGTCTGCCTCTTGTGCTCAAAGTCTTTCACTAATATTCTGCTTTCCCTTATGACCTTGAAAATTTGGAAAGACAAGAGTCACTTGTCCATCTATTTGAAAAGGAAATAGAAGTATTCTTTCCACTTTTTATTGTAGTCTTACAATGCCACGTTTTTCAGCAGGAACTAGAGTTGCTTTGTGCATGGAATGTCACACATCAGGTCCTTTCTAGATTAGGTACATAGGACAGAGACTAGTGGAAACAAAGAAGAGGCCTTCACAGCTGTCTCTTTTTAAATCTCCTAACTTTTTCCCTTGTTTTATTTAGATAATTTAATGTTGAGTGGTTTTTTTCGCAATAAATCTCTTCTGGTATTTTTTATACGAAATTACTAACACAGCTTCTGTATTTTCAATCCATGTTTTTACTTGAAAGATTTTAGTATTTGTCCTGTTGCGTAGTGCAGTAAGCTGCACAAGCTCTGCATATTGCCCCGTGTTTTCTTTTTCACATCCTGATTAAAGCTTTTGGGTTTTGTGGCTTTTCAAATGTAACACCAAAAATGTCTCATGAAAGCCTAAGGTGAACATAGACTACAAACTGACAGTAGGAATTTCAGATACTCTGGTAATAGTTTACTGTGTTCTTAACCCAAATTTTCTTAGATATAATTGAAAGAGTCTTTGAATAAAAGTGAACAACTCAAAATTTACAGGAAAGTTGTTTTCTTCATATGACACTGTTAAATGAACCACTTGGTGAGATAATGAACTTCACAAAGCATGATGGTGTTAGAATAATAGATGTTGAGTTGTAGGTTACTCATGCAACATTCGTGTTCCATTCCATAGCATTAAAAGTGAGGGATTGTGAGTTTTATTTTGGCAGGGGTGGATGTTCTTTGTGTTTCTCTATCATAGTGGTGCAACAGTGTACAAAGTTTAAATTGGAGAATTCAAAGGAAATGTATATTTCTTTAATGATTGTGCAATGTTGTCTGACATGTTTAATTCTTCTACAGATTAACACTAAAGCCCCACAATGTCCTTGAAACCACGAGTAGTTGACTTTGATGAAACATGGAACAAACTTCTAACAACGATTAAAGCTGTTGTTATGTTGGATTATGTTGAAAGAGCAACGTGGAATGATCGCTTCTCGTATCCTTTAAGTGAAAAATCTGACTTAATGTGTATGTGTGATGTGTTTAGCACAGAGTAAACCCGTGTTACATAACAATTTCAGTGATCTGGAGCAGCTTGTTGTTAGTCTATACCTGTTATTAGACTGTGAATAAGTTCAAAGGGATGGGAAATTCTGCATATTTGGGAAGTATTCTATATGAAAATCACCATGCTGATAAAAAGTAAGCTGTTCGCTGTTTTAGTCACTTTTGGTAGCTCTAATGCTTAGCTTATTATAAAGCTGTTCTTACAGGTATGAGTGTCCACTGAGTGTCCCCTATTCTGACAGTGAGGTTTTCTTGTGTGTTTAAATGTTTGTGTGTAGCAGGGGAAATACCCAGGACAGAGAGTGCACATCTTTAAATTCGGGATGTGGGGGATGATGAGGTTGTTCTGTGTAAAGATTTCTCCCTCTTCTTTGCATTTCTAACTGATAACTACCATGCTAGACATATATACAGCAAGGGTTTATTAAAAAGCCTTCTTCCTTTCCCTCCACTGTTATTGCCTCATTACTCCTGACAGTTAAGCTATGTTTAAAAATAACTACTCTTTCTGCATTCATATGGTCTTGCTGTTCAAGTCACAGCTGTGCATACATTGTTGTAGTGAAAGGGTTTGTGTTTTACATGTAAAATGGACTTGTAATATTTTGCAATATTTAAGTTTCAGTGGACTTCTTTTAAAAGAAGTATAACTGTTCTAACCAGTTATACTGTGCCCTGTATCTATGTATTCATTAGCTATGGTGAATAATTGGAGACTTTTGTGAGTCTTTGCACCTGTTCTGCAGGAATTTGACACAGTTTGGTTTATTTACGAGGGGGAAGAGTCGTTTAGACTTATTTATTGATTTGTTAATTCTTGTGGGTGAAAAAAGAAGCACCTGAGAAGATCCTTATATATAGGTTTTTCCAACATAAGCTTATTCTGTGTGTAGGAGCTTGAGTCTGAAGTCTCATCTTGTTCCAAACATTACCATTTCTCAGAATTTCTTTCCCACATGCCAGTGTTTTGAGTGTGTGCGTGTGTGTATGTACATAGCTCATCGTTCTTGTGAAGCCTTTTTGTAGTGTAATAATCTTTAGGAGCTCTTTCATTTTAAAATTTTGTAATTAATTTCTGGGGCATGACTTGCCACCTTGTACTGAAGTCAAGTTCAAGTGACTCGGGAATTTTCAAACTTTTTGAATTAATGAGGCAGGCACTTACATGCTGAGAAGTTGTGCTGCAGTCATTCTTTAGAAGCAGCTTTTGAGGATTACATAATTCAGTCTTCAACAAGTGGTTAAATTCTGTAGCTTAAAACTCTAAACATTTAAACAAGGGCATCTGAAATAGATTTAAATATAAAATAATAATTGTTGCGTGAGATATTGTATTGATTCCTGTTGTCACACTGTTTTGCTTAGAACTTCTTACGTGGAGACCTTGCACATAAGTCTGCTGTTGATCCTCTTTTGGGATTTACTCCAGTTGATTGAACATCAGAAAAGGATTGCTTATGAATAGCAGACTCAGGAAGCAGTCTTGGAATAAACATTTGGCATGTAATTCTTCAGAGCTTACTTACTATCATCTCTTAATTATGTTCCTTGGAAAGTGGCACTATTAGTGCCTGATTTGGCACAGACATGAGCCGTTTGGCTTATTATCTGTGGCTGAATGGCCCAAGGAGTTTGTGTGACTTGTAACTTCCAGCTTGAATGTTGGTTGTTTAGTACTTCTGCTTCCTGTAACCAAACTCTGTGTTTTAAGACAAACTCCTCAATGAGTTTCAATAACTTGGTGGAACTGGTAGTTCTATACAGCTGGAATGAAAACTTTTTCCAGGTTTCATATATGAAGATGACTAAAGTGTTAATGATATTTTTAAAAAAGCTTTGGCATTTAAAAAATACCTTCTTCTTTGTTAACTTTTTATTCTCTCTTTAATTTGAGTAATGTTTCTAAACATCTACAGGGATTTTAAAGGAAATGTTGTATTAACTATATTTTTCTTATTGCTTAATCCGCACAATAAAAAGGTGGCAAATTATTCGAACTGTTTTAATAAAACTCATACAGATTATTTTATTGATTGTAGTACCAGTTGATCTTTGTACTGTATAGTCAACACAGTGATGTGGAAACAAAGGATACGATACAGTGAAGAATCACAGTTTCAATCTGCAGCAGTGTATTCTACAAAGTGTTAGCTTTCCCTTGTGCTGTTAGAGGCAGCTGAGATCCAGTGAAGTACAGAGGCTAATAGTGTTTTAGGGATGACAGGCTTGTACTGTGCATATTCCACTGCTAGAACTAATTTTTGCCCCACTAGTTCCCCAGAACTTGTTTGTCTTGAATATAGTGTTTTCTTTGTAACTTATGCTAATTTTATTGTTAAACATGGCTTATCTTTGAATAAACCTTTTATCTCATACTTGAAATGCTGGAATGGCAATGAGCTGGGAACCACAATGGTGTAAGAGTTAAAATCTTCTGGAAAAGATCACTTGTCACTTTATTTAAACTGTGAATCATCCTGAGCCACCTTTGACCTTCAGATTTCCTTTTAAGATTCTCTGCAGAAAGAAATTTGTATGAACTTGTTTCATTGTCTGGTAAATGAGTGACAGTTATGGGTCTATTGGAGAAGTTATTGTGAATACGTTGTATCATTTTCAAGACTTTGCTTTTAACTGTTCAGTAGGCATGGGAGTGCTTTTTAAGTCAAGGCTTGGTTAGAGAGTGGTAGGTAGTTCATCTGTACTTTGGTAACTGCCTTTTACCCAGGAGTTTTTTGAACAGGTAGGACATCAGGCTCTTGTTGTTGTCTGTGGTTTTCCACACAATAAGTTACAAATAAGATGAACAGTACCCAGGGGTAGCTGTACTTCAAACAGAATTATTTTAAAAGTATGCAACATGGCCATCTGCTTTTTTTTCTCCATTTTTTCTCCATGTTTGTTCTCACTCCTCTAATGAACTGTTTTACAAGGATCCTATGATGAACCAGAAACTTAAACATGTATCCTTAAGAACAACTGGCCCTAAGAGAAGGAAGAACAAGTAAAGTTCATATGGTCATGATTCTTTCTGACTGAGTCCTCAAATCCTGTACAAATTTTGGTTCAGTTACAGAAGATTGATGAATAGAAATTTTCCCAAACCTTACATTGGTCTCCTAGAGAAGTCTTAACTAGGTGCTTTTTTAACCTTGAGAACAGTATTTGTGAGCTTGTAGAGCCTTGGATATAGTATTTTCTGGTTGATAGTAATTTTGTTGTTGTTCCTTCTTGGTTTGGAAGTGCCTCAGTTTCCCATTGCTGGGTGATGCCCCTCAAATAGCAGCTACCAAAGCACTTAAGTCACAGAAGGATTTTGATGTTCTTGTTCTCAATACAGAGTAGAGGCCCCTAGGCAGCAGTTTGGCTTCATCTTCCTCTGGCCTTTCTCACCCTGCAAAACTGCATGCTAAACTGGAAGGACAGATGGCTTTCACCATTAAAGATAAATTATTTATCAGTAAAGGCTTCTTCCTGTTCTTCCAAGGGACAGCAGCACAAGAAAAATGGGGTCTAAGTTTATGGAGTAAAATACCAGTGATGATTAGTGATTCATTTCCCCTCAAAGATTATTTTTTTGTTAAGAGAGTCACAACATTTTGAATATGACACTTAAATTTGGATTCTGGACTCAAAACTAAAATGGGTAAAGAAACAAGTACAAATTGAGCAGAAAGAGCAGTTTTGCTACAGTCAGCAGTTTTGTATTTCAGTCTCATGATAGCTTTTCTTTTGTAGAATTCCAGAGAGACTTGGTATCCAGCAAATAGTATTTGGTTGGTACGGGAGGGTGAGGTGCCTGTTCAAGTGCTTCTGTGATTAAGCTCCTAGTTTGCATACCTGCTGATATTAAACACAGTGGCACATGTCAGGGAAGAATGCTAAATTCAGCTTTTTTCATTTATAAGAAAATTTGTTCTCTAGAACAAGAAAAGGCATGTTTGGAAGATGTACGTTTTCAGGAAGGACCAGAGAAAGCATTTTTAGTCTTTAACAGGATTATTAAAACTAAGAAACTTGTTTACCAGAAAAATTCAGAGATATTTGTTTGCTGCTTTCATCAAATAAACTGCCGTTGTTGTTTTCTTGGGCTGCTGTGGTGAAGACTGCCTCTTTCCTCTAAATTTGTTTTAAATTGTTCTTGTAGTAGAGGTCTGTAATAGTTTAGGTGATTCAGATAGTGTAGTTGTGGATCTAAAGAGAAAAGAGTTATGTCCCCTTTGCTTGTGAGTAGCTTATGAAGAGTTCTAATTCTGAGTTTAATTTCTCAAAAATATGTTTGCATAGTGAAGAGGCTTGTGGTGTGATTTATACTGAGGATGCACTACTCACCATCCTTAGACTGAGAAAATTTGTTGGGGAGGGGAAAGTGTAAAAATCAATTTTCTTTACAATCGCTTTCATAGAATCTTTCATTCTTCACTATGTAAGTTTGTTTTCATATTTTATTGGTCATAACTTTACAAGCTGGTGTAGTGCAATGGTAGCTACTGTTACAAGGCAGTGAATGTTGCCTGTTTTGTTTCTTGGTATTTCCATTTGATGCTTCTTGCTGTTCTGAGGAGAATTCTAATAAAGATGATCTATATGAATGAAATAACTGTACTTGAGATTAGATTCTGATTGGGCTCTCTGAGATTCCAGTTGCCAGATAAAGGGTTTTTTCCTAATTAGTTCTCCTGCATCAGAATCTTCTTTGTTTTGAGTAGTAATTCCATATAAAAAATGAAACACGCATCTGGACAAGCTGTGTGATGAGAGCTTGACATTGTTCTGTAGATGAAGCAGGTGAGTCTTCAACTGTCTGTGTCTTCTACCTCCTTTTGCACAGCCATGTGCTTTTTTAGGGTAGACTAGAGGAAAGCAGATCTCATGTCTTCCCTTAATTTAAGTGATACACTAAATCATTGATTTCTACCATGGCTGGCTTTATAAAGTGCTGAGGCTTAATGGTTAAACATAATGTTTTAAGGTAATTTTTGCAGAACTAGTTTATTTCCCACAGTTCATGTGAAGCTTGACCCATGCTTGACTTTTCTGAAAGCAAAGTTCTAAGTCGTAACTCCTCTTCCTCAATTGCTCTTAAAACTTGATACAAACCAAAGGTGTAGCTCTGCAACGTAGTGCAGGGACAAAATTGCCTTAAGGGTGATTTAACAATTTGCTGCTGCCCATTTAAGTTAGCAAGTACAACTGTTTTGTGTGGCTGTGATCTAAACAGGATTATTAAAATTATAATAGTGGTTAAAAAGAATACAAACTTTTTTAAAATCCACACCACCATTGTGATTATTTACTTTTCAGTGTCCCCTGAAATTGTTTTACCTGTGGAGTTGAGGGCAAAATACAGGGATAGTAAATTGTTTTGGACTCCAGGAAGGAAAACTTGAAGCCGGCTTCACTGCGTGTTTGCTCTGGTCTGTACTTGGCTAATCACATTCTTAACCTAATTAGTGCTTCTTTCCATTATATGAGAAGAGTTTAGTTCATGTTGGCTGCAAATACAGAAGAATGGTGCATGAAAGCTGCTTTTTCACTTTGAGATTATTGTATATTATTTATAAATGGCAAATAAAGGGTAGAAGCCGCATCAGTAAGGGGCTATCAGAAGTTTCAAGATCTTAGCTCTAACATTCCCTCAGCATCCACTATTTAAGACTTAATGTTGATGCTGTACAAACCAATTGGATTCTGTACAAGCCAATACTTTGACTAACTTCAGAAAATGATCCAGTTTATCTTTTTTACTTGAATGTAAAAAAGACCCCAAAACTTAAACTTCTTGTGTGGGGAAGAAAGGGTTCTGTAAATCATAAACTTTGTTGATATGTTTTCACATTATAATACAAACCTTGACTTGGATCCTAGAGACATTTATGCTTTGTGTGTGGCCTATCCCGAGCCTCTTGGAGAGAGACTTTATACTGAGACTAAAATTTTTTTGGAGAATCACGTACGCCATTTGCACAAGGTAATCTGTACAGTTACTGATGTCCATGCAGGTGTTCTTTATCCTTCTTTTGACTGTTTGTAGGTTTTTATGAGACTAAATCACAGATGACAGAGTTGCAGAGGCACAGTACTTGTATATATGAAGTATGTAACACATATCACACAACAGTGTAGGCAGATATTACAGATATCTGTCGATATGCAACACAAAAGAAATAACTTTCTTTCTAAGCCAACAGTCATGGTTTATGCAATATATTCATTGGCTTGAAAAGTAGGTTCTTTCTTTTCTGTTGAATGCTTATAATCAAACAAGTTAGAGAAACGTCTTCATTTTGCAAATGTGGTTGACTGTGGTTTGTCATTAGCGGATCTGTTTCAGCAGAAAAATATCTACTCCAGAGTCTTGGAAACTGATTGTATATACTCTGTTAAAAAAACAAACAAAAAACTTCTGAAACGTGGGAAATAACACAAATGCCTGGGAGGAGAGGAGATATGGCAAATTATGTATTATGACAAATAACAATATTGATATATCTATATAGCTGTGAGTTAACTTCTGTTTCCTCAGCTAAGACAGCAAATTTCAGAATCATGATTCATCGTGTTTAATAGATAAGATCAATGAACAGTGCCTCTTCCTATATCAGTAAAAAGAGACCTAGATTTAAATAAGATGCTTACCTATCTTTAGTGTCTTTACAGGGGGTAAAGCATTGCAAATTCTGGATAGTGCTGCTAAATGGCTTCATGCTTAGGTACCTGAGTATTTGACAAATACGCTGGGTGTCTTAATGGGCAGTTCCACTGATTACAGCAGGGATAATTCTGACATTCTGATATACTAAATCAGTTCACTAAACTAGCAAAGAACTCTGCCAAATAAGTTCTTCCTCATTTATTTAGTGAGCTGAATGAGCTCACTTAGGATAATCAGGCAGCTGCCGGCACAGTAGAAGCTGTGGGAAGTAGCGGAAAGCATACATCCATTTTTCAAATTGGCTTTCCACCACTTGTCTCTGAAATAACATTGCAAAACCTTTGCAGAATGCATACTGCAGAGGAAAGCGTTCTCAGTTCTGTTTTGTCTACCAGCTTTCCTCTTTCATAATTTTTTTTACCTTTTTTGGATTCTTTGCTGCTTGAGCCAAATTTTAAAATGCAAACTCTAGAGAGAATTAAAGTTGAATTCCTAGGATTTCATCCCTTCCTCACAAATCATACTAATTAGTTTAAATTGTTGAACTTACTTCTCTGAAGTATGAATCTATTTTGAGACGTTCAGTAGCTTTTTAGATGATGATTTGCTTAAACTTCAAAAGATTTGGTCCTAGATTTGAGAAACTTAAATGTGTTTTATATTTATATGTATCTGTGCTTTGTTAAACTTGTTTTATTCTATGATTCTTGATAAGTACAAGGACTTGTCCATCCAGTAAGACATAGTAGTTTTAAATAGTTACAGTTGGTCAATTCCTCCAGTGTGCAGTGCATGTGGCTGGGTAAATGTAAAACTGATCTGTGTCAGTGAGAGAATGGTTCTGTGAGTTATCCCACCAGTATGATGTGAGAATATGAACCAGGTTTATTCAAGATCAATAGAAAATAATACAGTAGAGAGATTGCTATTTTTAAATGCAAGATAAAGCAAGTCCAGGTGTTGTAGACTTGGTAGTATTAAGATGTGTTAGCTATTTGGTCGTTGCCACAGTTCTGAATGTGCAAATGCTATTCTAAAATGATAATCCCTTGATAACTTTCTAAGTATGTGTGCTATTTTCATACTAATTCTAGTGTGTGTGGGGGGGTGTACCTTCACAGAGAGTTCTGGAAGCTGAAGAACAAGTACTGGTTATGTATCACAGATACTGGGAAGAGTATAGCAAAGGGGCAGACTATATGGACTGTTTATACAGGTAAGCTTTGCAAAACAGTTGTTAAACCTTTGAAATTATTAAAATGATCTGCAGGTTAAGTTGACGAGTGTTGATTAAAGAGAGCAATAGATGAATATGCCTCAGGTCAGTTTTGGAGAGGATATAATTATGGTAGCAGAACATGAGAAAAAAGGAATAATGCCTCAACAGGTAAGTATCCAAGATGGTTTCTAAAGTTCTTTCATTACTATTGTTTTCTACTTCATGTTGCAGTCCCAAGTGTGTTGGTGCTCGTCAGCCCTGCAGTGCATAATTCTAGGAGTTCTGTAAGGATGGCACTGGACTGCAGCATGCACTTAAACTGGCATTGTTTGATTCAAAGCTTTGCCACATACCTTGGCAAAACCACAGTTCTCCCTTCTAGAGGGGCCCTTCAGACAAGGTGCTGTGCTCTTTGGGTCCTTTATTTTCAGGTGAATGTCTGAGCTGCAGGGATTGGAGAGGGAGTGAAAATTTCTCCTTATTCCTTTTCTGAGAACTTAAGAAACTAATAGTTTGTGTACAGGCAATCAATTTTACTCTCTTTTTTTTTTCAGTAGATTACAGCCAAATCTATAAATAAAAACACAACTATTTTATTTTTATAACTCTGCTCTTTCCTGAGTTGTGAATGTATTTCCTTGCTAATAATGATAGCTTGAGCATAGAAAACTTACCCATTTCTGAGTTGCTAAAATTATAACTGTATTGATAAGGCTTTGGATTTACTAGGATTTGGATTTTAATCGCACTGGGACTGTAGGTTGAACATTGTGGTGCTACTATGCATGTGATACCCAGTAGGTAAATACACTTT
Organism: Machaerirhynchus nigripectus; assembly: GCA_013397975.1. Classification (NCBI taxonomy): domain Eukaryota; kingdom Metazoa; phylum Chordata; class Aves; order Passeriformes; family Dicruridae; genus Machaerirhynchus; species Machaerirhynchus nigripectus. The sequence continues at coordinate 1,296,111 of VZRQ01006257.1, forward strand.
AAGAGGTACTAACTATTGTACTAAATTGGTGATATGATGTGCAGATTTACAAAGGATTTCAGGACCTTTACTAGTGAAAGTTAGGAGATGTGTGTGCAATCCTGTAGACTTTATTGAATTTTCACTATCACACTGAGAACAGATGGGATGGAGTCTATCCTGAGCTTGCAGACTTTAATTCCATAATGTGTCTGACTTAACTGGGGAGTTGATAGAGGGGAAAAAACCCAACAACTATGTAATGTGTATGCATCTCACTGATTCTGCTTTGTGTGATGGTTTTTCTGAGAGCTTGTGTACCTCTGATCATAAACAAACAAATTAAAATAGTTCTCCCATGGTGGAACTTAATTTTTTGTTTTATTTTTAAACAAGTGAGGGCATTTTTTTTCCCAGACAGATATTATGAACATAAACCAACCTGTACATTTATATAAGCTCATATTTCACACCAACTTGCCCATCCTAACCCTTTTTCCTGCTTTGTATATTGTGTTTTGGTCCAGGAAATATACTTGCTAGGGTGTTCTTTTAGAAGTATTTTCACCTCAAAGTTGTATCTTCGTTCTTGGCGTTGAGATTCTGAATTTTGTCATATACTATTTTTTAAAAGTCTCTAAAGGATCTTTTCACTTTGTGAAAGAATGATTTTTCTCTTCAATAATAAAACATACACTGTTATGGGAACTAGAAGACCCCACATGAAGACAAGAAATAATTCAGTGCTTGACTAGTAGAATCACCGTGACTTTCATGCATTGGAAGCACTTCATTAACTGAATGTCATTATGTCACTGTTTTGTTTTTTGAGAGAATATTTTGGGTGAAAGTACTTGTGAATACCATAAGAAGATAGTCTGCTTTTTATAAAGCAGTTGGAGTTCTTTTCTTACTTGCATGCCTGCTCTCAGAAAAGTACCATAATTTAGTTGACTGTTGTGTCCCAGGTTCTAATTTGTATAATTCTTCCAGGAATTAAATTAATGTCTACAGCTAGTAATCTGAAAGTTATTTTAAAATAGATTCCCTTAAAATTTAATAAGGCTTGCATCTCTGCTTCTAATCTGATAGGCAATATTTGAAACACTACTAACATGTGAGACACTTTTGAGCAAAATTCATAAAATGTGAGATCAATCACTTAATTGGCAAATGAGTTAAATCTTTTCTTTCTTCAGTGTTGATTTTGTTTTTTGGTTTTTTTTTGTTGTTTTTTTTTTTTTTCACCTCCCTGCCTTGGTGCTTTTTGGCAGGAAAACAAATCTGGATTCCATTTGAAAAGTAAAATCCTCTATGTGCATGACTAAACCAAGGTGATAAAACTGATGGAATAAGGAATGGAATAAATGATGGAATAAAGAAACTTCTTCAACTGTTGTTTTTGTTAGTTCTGATGATAAAAATAATAGATAAAAACAATGCTGGACATTAGGCCTTACCAGTGTCTTGGTGCTGTAACTGGTGTCATAGGTGCTTTTAAAAAATCTGGTCTGCATACTTTTATTTCAAGTGACTGGAGGGTTTTCTTATCCAGCAAATTGAAAGGGAATTTAAAGGGGGAAAAAAAGAAAGTATTACAATTGCTCATAATAAAATCCTGAAAACTAAACACATATTGTGCAGCTTTTGCTTTGTTCCATTTTGTCTTTAAAATATTTGTAATAATACCAGCATATCAAGGTATAGCAATTTTTAGTTTTACATGCTACTCTTAGTTCTCTTTCTGTATGTACTGATGGAAGAGAGAGGGGGTGAGTGAGGGGAGCGTGGGGCTTTCCGTTCTAGAAATTTTAATGAGAAAAAGATTGGCAGCTTTCCCCATGTGCCACCAAGGAGCTTGCCTACTTACTGCTGGTGTTCCAGCTGTTCCTGATGTCCTCACAGGTTTTATATGACATGGAGGGCCTGTATCCTTCTAGAGAGTTCTGCATTTACAGTTCATGGTTGGTATTGATGGTAGCACCGGGTTTCACAGTACTCTGTAAGAGTCGGAAAGTAGCTCAGGCCACTGTACTCCAGTTTGTCATCACTGCACTATGACAAGTCTTCCTTCTTTGGACTCTGTGGTGTCCTAAATTCTTTCAAGTTCACAGGATTTCACAGTGTGTTCCTCCTTTGCTCCTTTGCTTGGCTTTTGCCTTCATGCCGAGAGTGTTCAGACATCTCTAGTCTGGTGCAGCCTCTGAAGCCTGAATCTCTTAAAGTGCTTCAGTAATCCGGCTCTTTTCAGTGTCTGAAATTGGGCATCTCAAAACTTCTGGTTAGATCAGAAATTAAGAAAACATTCTCAGTTGTCTCATTTAAGCATTTCTAATAAAAGAGATCTTATAAGTGAAGTTATGAAATATATTAGAATTTTTTTCCCAGTTTTTTTCTTTCCCAGGGAAAGAAAAGGAGAATAATTCAGGTTAAAAATATTACAATATTTGTTTTATGGGAATACTGGGAATCAAGAAGGATGTTTTAGGGGGTCTTGTACGGAAGCCATTTTGTGTTCTTTTAAGAAACTATGCATACAGTAGTAAATACTGAATTAAAATCTTCTTTGTAACTGTTAATTAAAATAATTTCTGAAAAGTCTTCTCTTTAAAATTTGTAATTTGGCTGTTAGCTAGTAACCATGACCTGAGCAAGGGATCATAACTGACAAACGTTTGCACTGTTAAAATTAGCACTACTTCTGTGTTTCAGTCTGAGAGAAACACAAAAGAATAAACAGTACAGGTAGCAGAAAATACTTTTAACTTAAAAATATCTGATAGTAGGAGTGTTTTTCTGTCATTAAAATAAGCTACTATCACTCTAATACTAACCTGTGAATTTAGCAGTTATTTTGCACATATGTATGTGTGAGTAACATAGCAGTGTATGTTGAAAGGTTGGATTCTTACACAAGTACATTGCTCACCAAGAAAATGCTGACAGTATATTTCAGGCTCCTGTTTGATCTCTCAATTACTAACACTACTGTTTTAATGTGTTGTAAGTTCCTTTAAATTGAAGTCATTTGTATTGTGACGTTTTTCTACAAATAGCAATGGCATTGGTTAAAGGAGGTTATATTTTGTGACATGGAAGACATTCCACAATTCTGAATTAATTTAAAAAGCCCAGACCTTTTGCCTGTTTTGATTCGAATATCTTTATTTCTACAGGTACCTCAACACACAGTTTATTAAGAAGAACAAACTGACTGAAGCTGATCTTCAGTATGGTTATGGAGGGGTGGATATGAATGAACCTTTGATGGAAATTGGAGAGGTAGGTATCTCTGAAAGTGGGATTGGATATAAACTGTATTCAGAAGTGCTACGAGTTTAGCTTTGTCCTTTGAAACTTCCACCTTTTTTTTGTGTCACAGAAATACTGCAGAAGATGTAAGCACTGTCCCCTTTGTAAAATGAGATCACAGTTTTGATGTAGAAAAATAGAGTGACCTGGCAGGAAAAAAAAGAAAATATGAAAACTGTTGGAGAACTTGAGTTTAAAATGTGATAAAGAACCTCTTTGCAAACAAACTTTGGATTCTTAAGTGATGCTGCTATCTAGAAAACATGTTGAAGAAGCAGTATACTTTTGGTTTTGGAAGCCCTTAAAACATAACTTTTTAGGCTTCTATTTCTTGATGTGACAATGTGAAAAAGCTTTTTTGGGGAATCTCAAGGCAGTAAAGTTAGTATCTGTTCATGACTGGTGTAGGATTAGGTTTATGGCAGTCACTCCTTTGTTCTGAAAAGTAATGGAGACTTGAGTCCTACACTCATGTACTAAATTGCAGCACTGTTTTTGGTGAATTCACTGCTCCATTTCTTGACGTACAAGGCACTTGGCAAGTTTATCAAGTCTTTGTTTTGAAAGCATTTTCTCTTTCATTATGGTTCCTGTAGGATTCTATCTTTTATTCTTTGGATTGTACTAGGGGCTTTGGCAGAAGTCAAAATATTCCGGTTGTTCATAATTTTAGAATGGAAGGAATTACCGCTTATTCCTTCTTAGATGACTGAGATGATCTGGCCTTAATCTACCCAAGGGCAAGCATGTTTAGTTTATGTATAGTTCTCTTCAGTCTCAGCATGAAGTTACAGAAATAATGCCCAGTATTTTTAGAAGCAGAACTGCACTCTTTGTACTGAAGTTTCTGTCTCAACATCACTCTTCCGTGGTAATGAAACTTTGGGAGCTTTTCAGTAATCTTAAACAAGTACATTCTTGCTTAGTTCTTCCGAGTTGTCTAAGAGCAGAGGTGTGTGTGTGAGATGCGCGGGCACAGCTTCAAACAGTTCTTCGTCCCTACAGGTGTTCCGGACGTTCAGTAATTGTTGTACTAGGAAACATACAAGATGAGATCAGTTTATGAAAATAGTTTGCCAGTGCTTGCAAGAGATTACTTTTTTCTCCTCTCTATGTTATGAATGCATGGTGAAGGAGACTGTTTTTCTGAGATGAGCTCCTATCACTGATTTCAAACTCCTGAGTTTTCAATGGCTCTGTAGGAACCCTGAGCTAGGAGTTATTTAAGATGTGCCTTCTGGGGTTTTTTTCCCCCAGAAACAGATTCTGGAAAATGGAGAAAACTGCCACGTTCAGTATTGCCAGTCTAGTTGGAGAAGTAAGATCAGTCCTTATCCTCAAGAGGGAGAAACTGTCTTGAACTAATACATCAAGTTGCTGGAATGATCTGTCTGTAGTTTATTTGACAAGAATATTCCAATAGGCAACTTGAATCTGCTTCCCACTGGTAGCTCATATGTGAGAAGGACCGTGCTAGAGACCACATTGCAGAACAGATCTGCCTGAGCTTGTTTCTCTTCACCTCATAGTCACGAAATGTGTCAGTTCTTTTCCCTTTTTTTTCCCCCCTCCCTTTCTTCTCTCTCTCCAGAGCTGGCTTCTTTCAGCTGGCGTCTTTTCATTCTGTACTGGATGTGTTCCTGTTGTCTTACAGAAACTTAACTGTTCTCCAGCTACTCTCCACAGGTCGAGACAGTGAAAATCACTCCTAAGACAACTTTGATTTCAAAACAGGATCTGTCTTTGGATTTATAAGCAAACCTTTGCCTCTCCTTTAACCGGCTTATGATGCAGTTGTGTCAGGTTCTGGATTCTTCTGAATCCTGTATTGCAGTATGGGTGCTGAATAGCTGGGACAGACAGAGCAAGTTCATTTGTCTGCTCTTTAAAAGGAAGATGTATTTCGCAGAGTGGGTCATATTGGTAGCTGATAGCTACGTGCCTGCTTTCAATTAAGACATACCTGATCAATAGTTTAATTTTTAAAGCTAATGACCTGTTAATTGTGTCAAAGCTGTCTTAGAAGCAATATTCCCTCTGTCCTTACTGAACTTTGCAGTTTCATTTTTTCCCAGTCTACTACTTCCTGGCAGGTGTTTTTGGGTGTTTCATATGTGTGGTTATTCCCTGTATATAAGGGATCACATTATCCCTTTTGGGCTTTAAATCTGACTTTGACTTAAGTGTAAAAGCTCATTTGAACTACTACAATTGTGTGTTTAAAAATGGTATATGTTGGGAGCAGCTACTTCACCCATAAGAATTTGCGATGAGTCCACTTGACTGATTCTTCTAATGAAATATTAGGAATAGGGGGGCCTATCCCGAATGTGAATTGATTTGAATTCCATTTGAAGCCAAATCTTAGCTTGCCAATGACCTTTCTTAAGCTGTAAAAATCTTAGTTTGGAGATTTTCTTTCTGTATTGGATGAAAGGATTCTGTACCTTTGACTCTGACCTCTGACAAATTGGCCAAGAGAAAGTCTCTTTTGGCAGCTGAGGCTTATTTTGCAATCATTGTTAGAAATCCTGGTGTTTGTGCACATTCAGACACTTTGGGTAGGAAGGTATGTTGCTTACCTATTACTGTGCAGATGTTTTGTTTATGTGTACTCTCAAAATCTGCCCTTGTGACCAACTTGCTTGGGGTCCTTACGCATTTGAGAATACTTGATGGAGTGGAACCAAGGAATGAATCAGTTCTATTAGATGTGTTGGAAGAATGCAGGCTGGGAAGTTACGTAACTACCGGATTTTTAAAATCCTGAATGGGGAATTGTGTCATCTTTGGTATTGTTCTGGGTTTGGTGTGGTGGGTTTCAGGGTTTTTTAAATGTACTTTTTATTGATATAAGCTTGTGTTGTGTCCTGACAGCTAGCTCTTGATATGTGGAGAAAATTAATGATTGAGCCACTGCAGGCCATCCTTATTCGGATGCTCCTCCGAGAAATAAAAAAGTGAGTGCTTGATTATTTCTTGCTTTAACATAATGTGGGGGTATTGCAGTTTTCTTTACTTTGAATATCCATGGACTTGCACAGTCTTCTTTTATGTTTGGTTTTTTTTAAGGTAACTTCTTACCTGATGTTGATGGTCTATCAGCTTTTCTCATTGTAACTATGTATTTGTGGCATTCATGTGTAGAAAAAGGCAATTAATTCCTTGTAACCTCAGAGTAGTGATCTTTTCTGTTTCAGCAACCCTTCTGATCAATGGGATAGGGGAGGAGTTAGAATAATTGTCCAGGTCCATGCCTTTGGCCTTTTTTGCCCCCTGATGCTGACTGCCTTTAGCTTCTGTGCTGTCAGTAAACTAAAGAACCAGGCCTTGGGCAAAGATTTGCCAAAGCCGGAGAAGCTATCTTGTTTTGCATGGAACCCAGAACAGTTCTTGCTTCTCTGCCAGGAAGACTAAGGTCCGGGGTTTCTGTTTTTCAGATCAATACCTTCACTCAACATTTTTGGTGCTTGACTTGAATGAAATGAAGATAATTATTTTTCGCAGTTTGAGGAAAATACTGTTCTGAATACTGTTTTTTACTTCTAAACAAAGCCAAAAGGCTTGGGACTTCTGAATTTATGATTTAAAATTTTTATTTAACTTCTAAAGGATCTTCTTATTTATGAATAAACAGAAATGTTGAGATCTACTACAGATCTTGTGTGTAGTTGTAAGTTCCATCAGTTTCCACACTTCTACCACTATTTAGGATAACTCTGGAGTTGCCTAATGGCTGGGGGTTTTTTTTAAGTGATTACTCAGGTGACCAGACTTGTGTAGGTAAACTGAGGGAATGAGAGAGTTTGGCAGATTGAGGTTGAACATGCAGTTGGTCAGAAAATATTTTGTAAGGCATTGAAAACCTAGTTTTAATATTTTATTTGTATTTTTCGTTCCTGAATTAAATATTTGACAACAAAGTACCTGATACAATGTCTCTTTTGAATGGCATTTCTGAAGCCAGGAAGTATTTATTTGCTTCCGGTTGTTGAATCATGGTTCCTTTGTAACCAGGACTGATACTGTTTTACCCATTTTTACTCTAACAAGTTATTTTTACTAAATGGAGATTCCCTAATTCATGGTGAAGAAAATTCTCCTTTATTACATCAAGCACAGTGATGCTGAAGACTTGTCTTAGTTATTGTATGTACTTCAAACACTAGTGGGTGGGAGTGGAAATGTGTATGAAAACCTTTTTCAATAGACATCTGATGCCCCTTAAAAGTAAGGGTCTGTATTTAGCTTGAGGCTGACTGCAGACCTCCCAAGGGTGTTTAGATCAAGGTTGTCACTGGCTTCGGAGGCATTAGTTTTTGAGACTGTAACAAGCTGACAATATTTATTACTAAACTATTTGGAAACTTTGAAATAAATCTTCAGTCATTGTCTCTAATGGTTGGATCTGGATTTTTTTCCCTGTTCTTTATTAAGGAGCCTTTTGTGTGATCTCACAGATGTTAATTCAGTTCTGCTTCTCAAAATATGCATCTAACAATTCTTATTAAGTTTCTTCTAGCCATGTTGTGATCTGCATATCTTTTAATGAATTGCATAAGAGAGAACTACTTCTTGTAGCTGGTTTTTTCTTGCTATCATGAAATGTAGGGCTTCCTGTGGGGATTCTGAGGATGGCCTTTGCATGTAAGAGTGGGCTGGTTGCTGTTCTTTGCTGTAATTTCAGTGGTCAATACAGCTTTTAAGAGGCAGTTTTAAAGACTCTGCTGCAAGCGACTATTAAATGTCTTTTGGCATTGAGTTCAGTAATTCAGGGATTAAACAAGGTCTTTGAAAAACAGATATCCATAAGTTATATCTGTCAGATGTGCAAGAATATGCATGGGAATAATATAACCTAAAAATTTTAATAAAATTACTAATACATGTATATGCTTAAAAACTCCTCTATTCTATACCTTCCTCATAGTACTTGTGTGTGCATGGTTCAGTTTATTACAAAGCTTTAAAAAAAATTAAATTTATGTAGATGGAACAGTTGAACTACTTCTAGGCAGTAGGTTTGCGTAGCATATAACAATATGTGGAGTTGATAAGCAACACTGTAGTCAACTGGTTGTATATAAAAGTAGCTTTCTTACTGTACTGGAAAAGGTAGGGAAGCAGAGTCACAAATTCTTCTTTCAGATGTTACTTTAACAGTGTATTTAATTGGATTTTTTAAAAGGCTTTTGACTAAAGTCTTGGGCACACCAACTTTTTAGAAGCTATAAGCTTGTGCAATACATTATACATTAAAATTGACAATAAACTTTTTTTGGTACATAAAAATAAAGAAATACAAGTAGTGGCCTGTGGCTCAGCTGAACAAGATGGCTAAACTGATCTAAGAGTTTACAGGCACCAAAAAGGAGCAGGCTGTGCTCTACTACCTTTCATGTGCTGAATTTGGTGCTTACCTAGTGCCTTAGTGAACTGCTGATGTGACACAAAACCATCCTGGCTAATGTTTCTCCAGACTGGCACAATGAGTCAATTTGGCAAAGCATAAGATGAGTGCCAAAGCAATGCAAGAGAGATGGAGGGCCATGACTGAGCCAAAGGGAGCAGGATTAGCCCCCTCGAACAGCAGAAAAGTCTTAAATCACTTAAGCCTGTCTTGTCTGAATGCACTCCTAATTTAGAGTTCTGAGTATAACACTTTCTTCCCCCTCCCTCTAGCCCAAGCACTCCTCCTACAAGTCAAGCTGAATGTCAACTTAAGCATTTTTGTTTCAACACAACAGGAAGCCGACAAGATCTTGAATTGTGAGAAAATTCATCTATGAAATTCTTAAACAGAAATAATTTGGAAATTACTCAGGTGCTATCTCAAATGACAGTGTGATTAGTACGGACTAACCAAGAGAGGCTTCTCTACTAAATATAACTAACACTTTCTAACTAACTGAACCTATTCCTGTCTAAGCTGATACATTAGCTATACCATTTGTTTGAAATTAAAGCTATTGGAAGCTAACTTCTCAAAAAATGTTCAGAATAGGCCCATCTAGTTCACACTGAATTCTGTAGGTAATTGGCCTTGAAAGACTCTTGGTCTGACACAGCAGAGCACTTCTTCTGAATGATGGAATCTTCTTTTAATGAATCTGTTATTTATTATTGTACATGAAATTTTAAAGATGTTCTTTTGGGCTATAGTAATACACTGTACAGTTCATGTTGAACATCCACTGCTGGCTTGAGCTTTAAGACAGGAACAAGATGGAGTTAATATAAACCAGCACAACTTCCTTGTGCATGTATTTTGTAGCTTTCTCCATTTCTTTTGAAAAAAGAAACCTGTCACCACCCGAATTAATGGAACTTGCGATTCTAGCACTTTATCTTTTTATCCAGATTCCTTTCCAAATATCATCATACCCTTTTACCCAAGATATCCTGTGACATCCCTGCTTCAACCTGTGTTGCTGTTTCTCTGAGACTTTATGCATCTGTATTACTTGCTGACTGCTGCCAAGAAGGAAAAGAAACATTTCATAGACTTCTGCCGTTGCAGGGTCACCAATTCCCTTTTAGTGTGGCAGTTGCTCTTACTACTACAACTTTTGTGAAAGTCATCCTTAAAACTTCTGTCAAATATTGTTGAAAGCAGTCGTTTGCACTACAGATTCCTGGGAGCAGAGTGCCATTGGTGTAAATAAAAACCTGGAGTGGTTGCCAGAGCAGGCAAGGCCTGTTCTGTGCTGGGTTTGTTTTCATTTATCACCTTTGTGCCATCTGACCTCTGCTTCAAAAGCTTGTTTCCTTCCCTCCAGCTCTTCTGTGGTACATGTCTCCTGTACTTATACAGCTTTTTCCTAATGTCCATTGTCCTTTGAGTCCCCTGGGTCTGGCCAGTGCTGCCCCCTCCCCTCCCACATGTGTATGGGCTAAGGTCTGAAGTGGCCTGTGAACCGAGTGGAGGGAAGCTGGGACTTGAGCTCTTCCTCCAGTAATGCTGCTTGTGTTTGTGTACCTGGTCCAGGGTCCTTCCCAGGTCTAGAGCCCTGCATGTGAGAGCTGGGCTGGGCTGTCTCTTGCCAGAGCCCTGCTTTGTAATATGCTCATGTGCTTTTAGTTCTGTGGCCTCCTCTGTGCCATGGCATAGCTCTATTCACAGGCTGCATGCATCCTGCAGCTCTCCATGCTCCTGGGCCCCTCTGGGTTGGAGTTGTAGGCCCAGGGCAGATGTTTCTCTTTTCCCTTCTATAATTCTGTGCTGCTGCCTCTGCCATCATAAACCAGACCCTGCAGAGGGATGTTGGCTAGGATGCAGGGGGTTTGATTACATGTACCCGAACACGGGTTTATTCCATTGGTTCAGCTCCCACCTCCAGAGAAAATCTTCCTGTTCCCTGGGTGAAAAAATCAGACCATCCCTGATGGAACCCATCAGTTCAGTTCATCCGTAAGGGGTAATAAAGCTGCATAAACCATACAGTGAATGCTCATAATCTGTTAAGAGAGCTAATTCTTTGCACCCATTGTGGGCTTAAGTTTTCAGATCTGAGAAAACAGTAGCGTTTGAAAACAATATCGATAATTAACAGTGCTGTGAATACATGAAGATGGTCTGACACACAGACATAATGACTGCTGGTGTGGCTGTCCTGGTAAACCTCCACAGCTCATGGGCATCCTCTGGAGATTTTCCTGATTACAAACCAAAATAAATGACATTAGCAAAGTTACTTTTTTCCCATTTCACCCCCACCTAGATGGGTATATGGTAATGTTTGTGTTTGATGCTTAATCATAAATACACTTTTTAAAATCGTATTGTAGTCCTATTTAACACCTTAGGAGTTAGGGAATATTTTTTTACTTTACTGTAAAGTGCATATGAAAAGTGGACAGTTTTTAGAACTTTTCATGTCTTAAGAGGAAGTCTCTGCTGTTTTGAGGTGTCGGTCTGTGATTTCCAGTCTTTGCAAAGGACTAAACACTAAGGTTTTTAGGATGCAAAACACTCATTTTAATTATTTCTATCTTCGCCTGAATGGAATTAAAGATAACATTTTCCTCAATTCCTTCATTTGAAGCTAAGAACTTGACTGGAAGATGTAGGGTTTTCCTTTTCTGATGTAATATTGTGACAATGGGCCAGGTGTGTTATTTGTTCCACTTGAAAGCTACATGGTGAATAGTAGATATTCAGAAAAGAAAATAGCATGCCTCTTGTTGTGATTCTGGTAAAAATTATGGATTTTTTGGAAGGGACAAGAGTGTGAAGGTAGTCTATATAAAAAAGGCTACAAATACAAGATGGAACTTACAGTAGCTTTTAAACTACTTGCTTAGAATATGTAATTTGGAATACTTATATCCTTAGCAAACACTTGGAAATTTCATGACCTTTAAATGCTTTTCAACAGTTTATAAATTATTGTCTCAATAATTTAAATGTGTATGAGAGAAGTGCATTTTTTATTTTAAGGTTAATCTTCTTCAATTTTGCCAGTTTAAGTAGAGAAGTTTACTGGAAAATGTTTTCGTCCAATTTTATTTCATTTGGCTATAGATGAGTTACACCTGAGATAACTGCATTCTCATAAATGTTTGCTTTGCCTGTTTCAGCGATCGCTGTGGAGAAGACCCAAACCAGAAAGTAATCCATGGGGTTATTAACTCCTTTGTTCATGTTGAACAGTATAAGAAAAAATTCCCCCTAAAGGTAGATACACATTTCTGGTTATGTATTTTAAATTTTGAATGTCAATCTAGTATATGCATTATTTTTCCTTTAAAAAACATTCTCTCTTATAGTTTTATCAGGAAATTTTTGAGTGTCCTTTTCTGAATGAAACAGGGGAGTATTATAAACAAGAAGCTTCAAACTTATTACAAGAGTCAAATTGCTCACAGTACATGGAGAAGGTAAGAGATTCTTCAATACACACACAATGATTAAAATCATTTTACTGATGATACATGTCCTCTGCAGTTCTCATAGTTGTTGTGTTATTGAAGTGATACTTTTTAGTGATATGGTTAATCTGAAGATAAACTACAAACCTTACTATGGATGGACAGTCAGTATCAAAATATTTCATAATAAAAGATGAATCAATGCCATGAAAAGTAAAAAAAAAAAATAAAAAAAATTAAAACACATCAGGTTGATCAGTATTACTTCCTCACTTCCTTATTTTCTTTCCGTTTGGAGTAGGTTTGGAGTTTTCTTTCAATCTCAGTAGTAACAGTTTTAGCATTATGTGGTTAGAGAAGACTCTGAGTTGTTACAAAGCATTATTAAAAATTACATACTCTTAGGTGGATTTTCTTCCATTTTGCTTTGTGGTGTATGAAGTTATGTCATGGTTAAATTACTTGTAATTCTTATACCTTGTTTGAGAAAACAAAGATAGTACAACACTAGGAGTCAGTTCTTGGTCCTGTACCATCCACACTAGCAAGATAGAAGAGTTGAGAAGAGAACTGTGAAATTGCTTTTAAGCTAATAGTTACACACCTGTGGTGAAATTCAGGGACAGGCTAAGATTTAGACTAAACCAAAAGCAATTTTGCCTATCATTAGCAGTCTGAAGCTGCACTCTTTAGACTCCCCTCATATTCACAGGATGTAAGTGCTTTTATGGCAGTATTCATATGGCTTATCTTGTGATAAAGCCTATTTCCTTCATTGAGTTTTAAAAAGAATTTTTATTAATAGCTCAGATGTATTCCTGTACCTATTGAAGAGATGCTTGTGTACAACCAGATGGATTTGGAACAGTAAAGTGATTCTAAGAGTTCTTTTTTCATTAGGTATTGTGGTAAAACTTTCTCAGAAGGAATAAGAAGTATGGTAAGAGAAATTGGGGAAGACTGGTCACAAAGTTAAAGGGCACAAGAAATTTCAAGATGAGAACTATGGAATGATGTTAGACCTGTAGTAATGACTGAGCTCAGTCAGTACTCGGACTAGATTATGTTCATTCAGTAATAGCTTGATTCAGAAGAACAAATTAATTTTTCAGCATCCTGCACAAGTTCTTTTGTAACTTTATTACTTATTCTTGTGTCTCATTCTATGTACATACACTGTTGTATATTCTGGTTCTGTACTGGTTGTCAGTATTCCTTCAGCTCGCAGTTTAAACTCTTGTCTACAGGTTTTAGGTAGATTAAAAGATGAAGAAATGCGATGTCGGAAGTACTTGCATCCCAGCTCATATGTCAAAGTGAGTCATGAATGCCAACAGAGGATGGTAGCTGATCACTTGCAGTTTCTACATGCAGAATGTCACAATATTATCAGACAAGAGAAAAGAAGTGGTAAGCCTCACCAGTCACAAAAAGAGTGAAATGGGTTTTGTTTTATTCATTTAGCATTGCAATTTCCAATCTTTTTCAATGACCTTCTGTGCACGCAAGCATTTTCAACTAATCTTACTTATCTGGAAATCCCCGTTAAACCCTGAATGACGTTTTTCTTTTATCATGTAATTCATTTTTATTCTTCTAAGTATATAGTCAAACCCTTCTTTTTATTGTTAGCAACCCTTCTTTCAGCTAATGCTCTTTCTCTTACCTTGCCTTAGTCAGCTTAAAAACACGCTGAAGTCCTGTGTCCTGTACAATTAATCGTATTTTATGCTTATGTTTTCATTTGTAAACCAGTCTGTCTTTACAGATTTCTTCATCATCACTTAACAGGTCAGGCTTATAAAATATTTTGGCTTCTTTTCATAGCCACTTTTTATGGTCCTGAATCTTTTGTGGCCTCTCATCCCAAATCCTTTTTACAGAAGGAGATGCTTTTATAGTTATATTCCCTGACTGAAGAAAATACTCTTCCTGATGATTACATGCCTCTTATCCTTGAAAGAATGCTTACTCTTGCATGGAATATGCTATCCCATATGAAACAATTTATTTTTCACAGTCCAACTCAAATTGTATCTAGTAATAGTGTGTGTTCTGTTTCCAGGGAATTTTTCAAGTTTGATCAGAGCTTGGATCTGTTTTGTTTGGTTTCTTTTTTTGGGGTGCAGGGAGGCAAAATATAATAAAAATAGCAGTTGCTTGTTTAGAGCTTTTCTAACCTGATAGAAATTTCAAACTACCTCTGGAGGCAAACAAAAAGTGAAGAAGATACCTAAAATGATTTTATTCAGCTACTGCTAACGGAGATTTAGGGAGGCCAAGGTTTAAAATAAACTGGCACGCTATTTCTCCACACTAGTCCACCTCTCTTCTTGGGGTCTCTCCTAAAGAAGCAGTATTGGAAGAGTGAGGTAGTCACAATGGAGGACTCAGTAAATACTGATCATAGCCCTACCCTTGCCTCTTTTTCTTTTGTCAGTGATCCAGTGTATGTTAATTTTTTCTTTCAAAACATTTGGTCTCGTTTCAGTCTTTAAAAAGTTCTATGTGAAATTATGATACTGTATTAAGTGTTAATTTTTAGTGTTTCTAAGCATACTCTGCAAAAATGTATCTCTGTTACAGACATGGCAAATATGTATACTCTACTTCGTGCTGTGTCAAGTGGTTTACCTCATATGATTCAGGAACTACAAAACCATATCCATGATGAGGGCCTTAGAGCAACCAGCAATCTTTCTCAGGAAAATGTGAGTTTCCTCAGACAGCTGAAATGACTATTTGATTAACATTCTTGATTAAGTGTTTGCCCTTTTCCTGTTAGTCTATCCTGTTTTTTTCTTTAATTTGCCTATATAAAATTGCTTTGGAACATGATAGATAAATTCGAACTTCTCATCAGCATGGTTAGGTGTGCCACACTTATCTGTCTTGAGAGTTGATTGTTGTAATTGTTGTGATCTAACCAGAAACAACTGCAGCTAGATATTTCTCATTGTTGTTTGCTTAATACTGTCAAGGCAAGTAGGTCCTTTTGTTCCATGTATGTATTTTTTTCCTGAATTTCTCTTAAGTCAGTGGCATTTGCTGTTATGGTATATTAGGAACCAGTGATTCCATTTTGTAAAGACTTGACATCCTTTATGCTGGAATTTGGATTTCATTTGGAAATCCAAATTGGAATTTGGCTTCCCAATTGGAACAGAGATTCAGTGAGTAACTGTCCTATGTAGGAAAATACAAAGGAATCATCCCGATTTTCTGTCTCTGAAGTCACTGTGTAGAAGCAGCAGTTTATTATATCAGTTGCTTGATTGCTGTGTTTATGTTAGCATTAATGATTTTTGGAAAGGCTATTAAAGGATTTTAGGGTATGTTGGGATATTTAGATGGTATTAGAGCAGTATAGACTCAGATCTAGATTGGATAGCAGGACTGTAAATGTAGCCTAGACTTTTTATTTCTGAAACGTGCTCTAGCACCATAGTGTGAGAGTGCAGCAATGCAGAATCCATCCTCTCAAAACTCACTGTAGTATTAACTTTTATAAGAAAGAACAATTAGGAAAAAATCTACAACTAATGTAGAGATGTTTGTGTTAGATACTACTGCTTTTCTCACTAACTTGCTTTCTGTTTTATCTACCTTCTTTAGATGCCAACTCAGTTTGTGGAGTCAGTTTTGGAAGTACATAGTAAATTTGTTCAACTCATCAACACTGTTTTGAATGGTGATCAACACTTTATGAGTGCCCTTGACAAGGTAACTTTTACTTAAGTAAGCAAAGCAGTGGAAAACCAAATCCAGGACCCTGTTTCAGGCTCACCAAAATTCTTCGAGACATCAGTGCATGTTCAAAGATAGTTCATATCCAGTTTTCTAGTTTAGAAATGCAATGGAACAAAAGGCAGTCCAGTGCTAGGGGAAAAGATATATACAAAGGAAACCATTTTAATCCTTAAACTTTTTCTGAAAGAAAGACCTTTCTTTTTGTCATATTTTGAAACACAAAAATGGTGCTGATCCTTTTAGTGTAAATATAAGTGAAGATAATAAATAGACAGCTGGTGGGGTTTGGGAGGTTTGGTAGTTCTTACATGCATTTGAACTTGAATTTGCTTGCTGAGATAATTTTTATCTCTGAATGCTCTTAGTGTTACTTCCATAGAATCTTAGCTTAGATTTTTCAAGTTGACTACAAAGAATATCTGGAAACTTACGTTACTTCAATCACTGCCACGACAGGTAACTTTTTCTAGGAGAGAGCTGCACTTGAATTTAAATAATAGGCTTGCTGCTCTTTTATTTGAAATGCATAGCCATACAGGTATTCAAGATAACAGTTCTAATTATCATAAACTTTAATAATAATCATTATTAATTATAACTAATAAATAGCTTTCCTTTCTATAATTTCCTATCACAGGATGCATGCATATAGTTCATTGCTCTTTTGTGGTGTTTACAGTAGTTGCAGTTTGTAGTTGGAGGCAGAGTCTAAGCTTTGATGATTTTCAGCCAAGGTTGTTCTGAATAGGCATAATGGAGAAGGTACCAGTGATAGTACCAACAGTAGTTACCCATCTGTATTTGTGACATTGATAAAATAATTATTTAGCATTTTAAAACAAATAACTTATTTCAATACCAAATACATTTCTCTCTCCATTGCAATTAATGTCATGTACCAGAAGGTGGAGTAACA
Organism: Machaerirhynchus nigripectus; assembly: GCA_013397975.1. Classification (NCBI taxonomy): domain Eukaryota; kingdom Metazoa; phylum Chordata; class Aves; order Passeriformes; family Dicruridae; genus Machaerirhynchus; species Machaerirhynchus nigripectus. The sequence continues at coordinate 1,312,939 of VZRQ01006257.1, forward strand.
TGAGACTGAGAACTTTTGCTGGCAATGCAATTTTTATTAAATACATCAGTTCTTCACTTCAGTGATCTCTCTTACAATAAATACTTAAAATATTAATCTGCTGCTAATTTTCCATGGTGGATATCAAAACTGCTATTGCTGCCTCCAGTATTATTGCAAAGAGTGCTCCAAGCTTTAAAGAGTTTCCTACTTCTTGTCAGGTCATGCATTCTTTTGTCACAGGAATTGTAGGGACCAATTATCAAATTTTGTGATGTTGAGGTATTGTACAGAAGAGTTCCTTGTCAGTTTGTCTTTATAATAATAATAACAACAATATTTTCCTTTTACAGAGGAACTGTAATTCCTAGGAACTATGGTCATGCAGTATTTTTGATTCACTGTTAGTTTACAACGTTAATTTAAATGTGACATGTAGTTTAGAAACTCAGTAATTCTGATAATCTTTTTTCAATTCTAAACTGCCATTATCTCTTTCCTTTTTCACCATATTCAGGTTCTCTTCAGCCACCATATTGTTTGTACTCTACTGCTTTGAGTTTCCACTTTCAACAATGTATTTTTCTCCTCTTCAGTGTATGAAAAAAATCCAACAACCAAGAGCACTTTTATTTCTGACTATTGTGAACACACCATATGAGTTTTTCAGCTCAACATACATGCTGTTGATGTGCTGCTGCTCAAATCTACTGTATCTGCACTTATTCCTAAGTTTCTTTCCATCCATCCTTTTGGACCATAATATTGCTGTACATCAAAATCCTCATACTTATGTGAAGTTTCTAATCAGAACTTAATTTGTCCTTCTGTTTAATTAATTTTGCTTCCTCTACTCTTTTGCTCTTACTTAACTCTCATCCTAAAAATGTTTAACAACCACATTTTTACAGAGCAGTAACTTAAATGTTTTTTTAATTGTTTCTTTTTTGACCCCCTTTTGTGTAGTTCAGTTTTATAGGATCTCAGATGGTCTTTGCCCTGAGCATTTTTTGATTTCTTCAAATTTCATTAAAAAAAGATTTAAGTGATTGACAATTTTTCTCTTTGCTCCATGTTCCTATGTAGGCTTTGACATCAGTAGTCAACTATCGGGAGCCCAAGTCGATCTGCAAAGCACCTGAGTTGGTAAGTGATGCACACAGAAAGTAATAATTCTTGTATATAACCAACAAATTAATTGCCGTAGGGTCCTTCACATGCATATCACACTGGGTCACACTCAGGTGTGTGTTTTAGTAGGAACAGCTTAAGCTGCACACATATTTCGTGAGTGTACAAAATTGCTATGGTTCTAATTTTTGATAAAGGCTGTATTTTCTGTGGATGTAAAATGTATAGTTTGCCCATGAATACAGCCCTTGTACAGAGTGTGAGACTGTAGACTGTGACTTACTTTGTGTTCAAACTATTGTAGAAGTTTGCAAATACCTTGGCATGCATTTGTTCTCAAGCTTGACAAGTAGGTTTGGGTTTGATTTTTCTTTTTTTAATTTGAGCTGGCCAAATACTGTGACAACTTGTTAAAGAAATCAGCAAAAGGAATGACAGAGAATGAAGTTGAAGACAAGCTTACAAGTTTCATTACAGTTTTCAAATACATTGATGACAAAGATGTATTCCAAAAGGTAACTTTTTATATTCAGTAAAGGTTATAATGTTACATTTAAAACATACTTGAAGAATGTGGTTGTGCGTCTTAAAATCCTCATCTCTGTTTTTTTTTAATGCAGTTCTATGCCAGAATGTTGGCAAAAAGATTAATTCATGGTTTGTCTATGTCTATGGATTCTGAAGAAGCGATGATAAATAAACTAAAGGTAAGGTAATATTCTTCTAACACAGAATGAACAAATGTAGGAATATGTAGTGTTGAGAGGGAGCAGCAGAGGGTGCCAGAGGTAGCTTAGCAATCAGTAAATCTGTTTCCAGTAGCTGAAAGGAAAAACTAGTTTTTTGGTAGTCTATGAAAGATAAAAGTCTGAGTATCACCTTGGCATTTGAGGTTTCTATGAGGTTTTGAATAGTTTTATTAGCTGTTCAAATAATTCGTATTAACATTATAAAAGTACTAAGGACTTTCATAAACATCTTTCATTTTATAAAACAATATCATTCATATAGATCAATATATACAAAGTGAAACTAAGATAAATGTGATTATTTTGTCTTACAGTGTTTGTTTTTTATTGTAACTAGGGTTTTCTGTAAAATAATGACACTTCTGCTGACTAGATTTTCATATTCTATTAGTGAGGGAACATAATTTGTGCAATGAGTACTGTTTTGACTTTGAAACCTGTTACAATATTTCTTCACAGCAAGCCTGTGGTTATGAATTTACCAGCAAGCTCCATCGAATGTATACAGACATGAGTGTTAGTGCTGATCTCAACAATAAATTCAACAACTTTATCAAAAACCAGGACACAATCATTGATTTGGGAATTAGTTTTCAGATATATGTTCTACAGGTACTAATGTATGTTTATTACTGCTGAGTTATTTGTACTTGTTTTTTATGTTTTGATAACAAGTGTACAATTTTTCTAATTATGTATACTTCTTTATATGGAAACTGATGGCTCATTATCATTGTGAAATTACTTACTTTCCTAGTGTTTCTTTGTAAAATCAACCCACTAGGTCCCTAAACAATAGTGATATAAAATTTCAGTCTCAATACCTCAGTGGGGTGTGCAGAAGGTGCAGTAAAAAATGATAAGTAAAACTTCCAGAGTCAATTGATTGTCTTATGACATAATGTGCACTATACATCCATTTAAGAGTGTTATTTTTTTCTTGAGACGTATGTTGTATGAAAATGTTAATGCTTTTATTTTTCACAATACTTTTAGGCTGGTGCATGGCCTCTAACTCAGGCTCCTTCTTCTACATTTGCAATTCCTCAGGAACTGGAAAAAAGTGTACAGATGGTAGGTTAGTAGGAGGCTTCCTGTAAACATGTGGAAAATGTACAATAACTCCAAAGGAAAGATCATCACTCTAACAGAAAAAAACTTGAGCTGCTTCGTTTTGATTGTAAATCATGGCTGTCATGTTTCCAGTCCATATGAAATGTGGAAGGGTCACCCAAATACCTTACTGAATTTATGTATGTCTTTGCATAGCTTTTTCACATCTTTCTTCTACACTTCTTGATTCCTGGTTGGTTCTTAGCTTCAAAAGCAACTCCTAATATTTAGATAAAAGAAGATTCTTTTCTATTATTAAATCTGAACAGTCTTAATAGGAGATTAAGATGCAAATACAGGTTTCTTGTTCCCTGTCTCGTAGAAGCTGTTCAAAGTCAAGCTTCGTGCAAACTTCTTTAAAGCTAATTTTCTGATTTCTCAAAGCAGTAAAGGTTTTACTTTAGCCAAATATTTTCTTCTTATGTGATTATTTCTGCCTTGTACAGGTGGAGTATTTTGTTACTTTTGATTATATTATTGTATTCTAAATGTTACCTGTACAGTGTTTGTTAAAATACAAAATATTTGTGTTGAGCTTTGTTGAGGTGTATTTAATGGTGAAATACAATTTAGGCAATACAAATTTTGTATTATTGGACATAAGAACATGACCTTGAGAGGGGAGTCTTTGAAAATTGCCTGACAATATCTTTATTTACTGTCCAATTTGATCATTTGACCCATGGAGAGAGTTCTCTTAGGATTCTGGCAAGGATTTAAAAAAGAATTTTAAAAGTTTTGCAATTGCACTCCGAAATATGTGAGTACTTCTGTAACTGGGCAATCTGTTCAGCAGCTTTTTCTGAGACTGCTGGAGCTTCCTGTAAATGTGTATCTGAGTAGTGTACAAATACTGGTTTTCATACTGTGCAAGCTTGTGGGTGGAGAAACACCTAATTCTTACAGAGGTCAAAAGTCCCTGTTTTTATGTTTTCCTTCAATGTTAATCAGAGTTGCCAGACCAAATCAGAGTAAGCCAAATTGTATGCAGTCAGTGTTGGCATTGTGGGATTTAGGGAGTTTGATCCCATTTTAGGGAAAGGTTCTTTGAATCTGCTTAAGTTTTTCTCATTACCAGAGGTAGACCTTAAATTAGGATTCAGTCATCATTCATCTTCTAAAAGAAAATGCTGTCATGAATTGATCTGCAATGTTTGCATCCAGTGTGATGGACATAAAACCAGTATTTCTTCATTAGGGTGGTAGGGTGGTGATAAACTATTGTGACTAGTTATATGTGTGACTGATTGGTGTTCATTTTGTTTTGCAGTTTGAATTATTTTACAGTCAGCATTTTAGTGGAAGGAAGCTTACTTGGTTACATTATCTTTGTACAGGTAAAAACAAGTGCTTTGCTAAACTTATGATCTGACAGTTACTTGCTAAAAGTTCTTTCCAAATGGCAAAAGACTGGGGAGTTGGAACATTATCTTGCATATAAAGTGTACAGATGTCTGTTATGCTATAAATTAATTTAATATTTACTACTCAGAATTTCCAAAATCTATGTTTTGTAAACATACATACCTGTGATTTATTACATCTAAGTAAAACTAGAGTTGTATGTTCTTAACTGCAATAAAGCACTGCAGAACTGCTGAGTTAATAACAATTGCCCTGGAATTATTTCTGTAGTATAGATGTCCCTTACATAAATATTAAATAATTTCAGGAATGTATATTATACTATTTTACTCATGTAAAACTTATGTATCTACATAAATACATATTTATATTTACTATAAAGGAATGTATGTTAAAAACACCTTAGAAGATATATATTAAATTAGAGTTTATTTTGGTAAGTGTCAGTTAATCAGTAAAATTTAACAGTAAAAATTAATCAGTAAAACAGTCAATCATGTTTTATTTTAAGTGCTTTCAGTATCAGGCTTTAACAACTGAGCACTGCAGCATATCACATGGAGGTGAAAACCATACCAGCACACAACAATCTAATGTAATGACAATCTAGTTCTGGTAACAGGAGGTTGCTGTTAACTCAGGCTCACCTTCACACAGAAAATCTAAATCTGCTTTCAGGCAGATTTCTTCAGTGCTTTTTGTTTTTCGTGGGAATTTAAAGAATGTAAGAATATGAAAAATCTTTGATGGACAAGTATTTTACTTTGTTTTTAAATCTTTCCTTTAAACAACTTCCCTATTAATCACTATTCTGAAATTCTGTGTAAGCTATTAATTGAAGTTTGTGCATTGCAATGTGTTGAGGCTACTTGGAATTTCTTTTTTATTATTATTATAAATTACATTGTACTGTTTGTCTAGTATTTGTAGTTAATCAGGGCGGGAGGGTTGTTGCAGGCCACACTGTATGTGTGTAAATTCACAACATCATGTGTCATTGTTCCATTTCAAGTGTTAAGTACAGACTTGGGTTGAATCTCTGGAAATGTATGAGGAGTTCTAGCAGTTAGGCTTCAGATGACTTTTCAGCACCTTTCATCAGTTTATAAAATACTACTTGTATCATTACAGGTGAAGTAAAAATGAACTATTTGTGCAAACCTTATGTAGCCATGGTCACAACATACCAAATGGCAGTGTTGCTTGCCTTCAACAACAGTGAGACTGTCAGTTACAAGGAGCTTCAGGACAGTACACAAATGAATGAGAAGGAACTGACAAAAACTATCAAATCTTTGCTTGATGTCAAAATGATCAACCATGACTCAGACAAGGTATGCCATAATGATAGAAAAAAGTTTCATGTTTTCAGTCCTATCATTCTGATATTTTTTGAGGACGTTTTTTAATATGCCTTGTTTACTTTTATTTTTCTAAGCTTTATTTTTGACCCTTGCGAAAAATTGTAAATCTCTGTTTAAGGGAAGAGGCAGGAGGAAGCAGACTGCCTGTCACACAGGCTTTCTGTGCCCATTGCAGCATGGTCTGCTGAAAAGGTAATAATGCAGGGACTGTTCATTGTTTCTGTTGCGTTGCTTTCAAAGTTTTACTCAGTCATGGGAAGGAGCCCAAGTAGTAAACCAGAGTCTTACAGTGATCCTAAAAAAATATTTGTGGGATTAAGAGACTGAAAGCAACAGCAACCATGTTCTTCCTTGCTGACAGATTACAGGAGGAAGAGAGCAAGGAGGACTTCTGTGAGAGGATTTTTGCTGCAATTTGCCAGACTTACCATTCCATGAGTTTCATGGAATTCCAGTAATATCTGAGCTTCATTTGTGATTAAGGCAATGGTTGACTTTCTCACTCTGTCTCAACCTTCTGTATGCCTGTGTGAAATTTTTTTTCCCCATACAGCAAAGGGCACAGACTGCACTCTGTTAAGTAAGAAACACTGCAGAAGTGCCTGTGCATCCCACACAGACATTAGCATGTGCTTCCAGCTAGCCCAGGAAGCCCACTATTCAGACAGTATCAGACCGAAGAAACGGAGATAGGCTGTTCAATTCACTTACAAGAAGAAATCCAAAGCTGCTCTGATAGCTGCTTTTGTTTTTAACCAGGAAAATTTTAGAAAATGGGAAGTGAAATCACGAGGAAGATCTGATGCTTGGCTGAAGCATAGGACATGCTTCCAATATCTAGAAATGAGCTCAGGTTGGAACAGTTGCTGGGAAGATGTCTGTTAAACCATGGGTCAAATAAAACACTGGGAGCTATTACAGAAAACAGTGAGACTTTTCATAATCCTAGAAAGTTGCCTGTTATTTAAAGGATTTACATTTATTTATGTCTGTTGTATAAGGTTCACCCAGTTTCTTAAAGCTTATGTCACAGAAGAAGGAATAATACAGCTTTCTAACCCTTTTACTTTTTAATGTTTACCACTGCATTTTCCAGTTCTTTACCTTCCAGACTATTGTATTCAAGCATCTTTACTATTTCTGTTTTCTTTGCACTCCATCCAGCAATGTGATAGCAGATCTGCAGACAGTCTATCAGCTTACTTATTAAATAAACAAGTGAACTTTAGTGGCTTAAGGAGTGGAATTCAATACACAAACTTCTCTTTACCTGTATCTGAGCCAAACAGAAATGTGCAGTGTATTAAATGTTGTAGTTTCCTTTTGCTTGTTTGTTCATTTTTTGAACAGGTGTGGGGGAAAGAGCATGAGAAGCTTTGGGCAAAATCTTCATTGGGTCATTAGAATCATGCTTTTTGAGTTCATGCTCGGTATACAATTTATTTCTGTTTATATTCAACCATGTTAGTGGAATAATGCTAAAAGTTAATGTTAGCCTATTTTTTATTAGCTTATTATTTTTAAAGCTGTTGGTCTTTCACCTTTGACGTTATATTTTCTATATTACACTTGGTGTCCTGATTTGTATATATATTGGAACAAAGACTATTTGTTGCAGGTCATAAAATTAGAACTAGTATTGGTCTGAGTGCATATTTAGATGAATATTTACTGTGTCTACTAAAATGCTTGTGCTTCAGACAGTTTGGCAAGATTCCAAGGTCTCAGAATCCCTGTAACTTTATTGTGCTGGAAATTGGTAATACTTGTACAGACTCTTGCCTGAAAATGGCAGAGATCAGTCTAGTCATGCTGTGTTGAATGTAAAGGTGGTTTTACTGCAGGGAAACGTGTGTGTATATATATATATACACACATATATATATGTAGAAAAGAATTGAGATTCTGACAGGAAAAATTAGAAATGTGCAGATAGATATGCACGGTAGAAGTTGCCGTTTGTCGGCTGTTTCTGCTATAACATAACAAAATGCTTAGATGTTTTTACTTAAACTCTGGAAGACAACTTTTGTAAAAATTGTGAAAGCAGCAGCTCCCCCTTGAGGTCCTGTCATAAATAAATGCAAATCCTACTTTCTTTGCAGGGAGGAAATGACTTTAAATGGAGTGTCTGCAACTAAGATAAGCTTTTGAAGTATTAAAAGAGAAATTGCTTGTTAACAAAATTATTGTATGGCAGAGTTCTTCATAGTGTTTTCTGAAACAGAAAACATTGATTTATAGGTTAGTTATACTAGCTTTAAAAATTGACCTGGTTCAAGTGGCATTTTAGAATTTCCAACTACAAATCTGAAATTTTTTGTGCGTATGTAAGTTCCTAACTATGACTTTCCAAAGTAGATTGTTACTATTTTCTGGTTCTATTCCTGATTTTTAAAAACAAGTCTCTATTGCAGGAAGATATAGAGGCAGAGTCTACGTTTTCATTAAATATGAACTTCAGCAGTAAACGAACAAAGTTTAAAATTACCACATCAATGCAGAAAGACACGCCACAGGCAAGTATTCTTCGGTGTTTCTAGCCTGAATAGCTTAGAAAGCTTATTTTTCTAAGATAGAATTGTCTGCGTTAATTTGGTGTAAGCAGATTCACTAAGATCTACAGAAGAAAGATTTACTGAAGAATTTTTGTAGGTTTGAAGCTTAAGCAACACGCTTTTTCTGTACCTAAAATACAGACAAGAGAAGATGAAATAGGGAACAAGAAAGTAGAAGAAAAAGATAAAAAAATATACCAGATGGTATTGATGTTTAGTTTATCTCATGAGACATTTTTGTTGCTGGTATTTATAAAAGCAATTCACTGCAAGAACAGCAGAACCAACCGTTTTCCTATGTTTTTGTGTCCTTTGCCAACTAAAATCAACTCCTGTCTTGTTAATCCGTGTTCTCAGTGTATCTCCTAAGACACAGGATTTTTCACAGGATAGGTATGTGCTGCCAAACTCACTACAGTATATTCAATTCTGCTTGCTTTTCTCCCTAGCAAAAATGTTGGTTTAGATGCCTCTCTCCTATCCTCCTACTGACTTCCGTGAAACCTCGTATCCTTGATTTACAGGCATTCATTGCGTGGAATTGAACTTCACCGGCATTTTTGTGTTAGTTCACCACTTCTAGTAAAGTAAAAAGTATGGATTCAAGATACTTTTATGCAGTGTTTATTGGTCTTACTGTATTTTAAGCATTACTGTTCTTCCTGTATCACAGGAGATGGAGCAGACCAGAAGTGCTGTAGATGAAGACAGGAAAATGTATCTTCAAGCTGCTATAGTCCGTATCATGAAAGCACGTAAAGTGCTGAGACATAATGCTCTTATTCAGGAGGTAAGGGAGAGTCCTTCTCTTCAGCTTGGTTTCATTAAAATCTTCAGGATAGTAGGGTAAAACGTCAGACTACAAAACTCAACCATGTGGAAACCAGTACTCCAGTGAAATTAGTGAGAATTTCCCTGGGGTCTACTTTGAACTGCAGTACTGGAGCTCTAGCTGGGATTCCTCAATCTTGTAAATGTGTCTTAGCACTAAAGCATTAAGTTCTTCCTCTTTCCTGTTAGCTGGTTCTATGCCAAGAGATATTGTATGCCATAAAAGTCATTGCCAGGGCTATGGGTTCATTTGAAAACCTAAATAGGGATATTCTAGTATGGAATTTCCACAGAAGCACCTAGCCAATTTTGTGCTGTAATCATTATTTTATTATAACTCATGGCTTAAATTTTAAAAGTTGTCTGAGTATGGAGACATGCACTTTTTAATCTCCCTTTTCGACAAAGTGGTACAGTTCTCTAGATTTTTTAGATTCCAGATTAATGATCTGTGAACTGTCACAGGCTGGCTGGGAAGGAAGTGCTGTTTCTTTTAGTTTTTCTCCCACTTTCCCATCTGCTGGTTGCTTGCCTAATTGTATTTCTCATTCCAGCCTAACATTTGGTCCTTCCAAACAGTTCGCAGTTTTACTTTTCTCAACCTTCCAAAGTGTTCTTTCTTCAGTTTCATTCATTCTTGTGTCTCTGAGCCTTGCTGGATGGCCTCAGAGCAGACTGGTGGGAGGGGAAATAAAGATTCCTGCTTTATTCAACCATTTTGAGCATAGAGGTGGAGAGACATTGAGTAGTTTGTGGTGGTGGAGGAAACAGTTTACCACACCCACCACTTAATTTTTATTTCTTAAAAAAAAAGGCAGCAACAGGGAGTTTGTAAGCCCAGAAAATGCAGTGTGAGACCTATTAAAGGTTTTGGATATTGAAGAAGTGTTTATACACAAATAGTCTGAAAGCAAGCTTAATTTAAGAAATCTGATTTTGAATAGCTAAAACATGAGGTAGCATGGGTCCTGATTCTTCTCAAAATCTTTGTTTATTTGGTTTCCCATTATTTTAATCATCCATGCAATTATGATGAAATCATGTAAGAATTTGCAATTAAAACTAGAAAATGATAGGCAAGCCCTTTCATCTTTGAAAATACTTTTTTCTGCCTACTGTCAAATTATTAGAAAAATTTCTTAAAACATACTTTGCTTGACACCAGTTTATAAGGGTGAAATGATTACAAATTTTCATGCTTTGGAAACAAATCCTTTCTGGTTGCTTCTTCCTTTGTGTAATGGAAGGGCCTCTTACCTTAGATGCCCTTGCTGTGTTTTGCTCTTGCAGAGCTCTTGCAGAATAGTAACATTAGGACCTTTTTCTCAAGCTTTGCAAGAAAGGTGGATACTTTGATGGTTACTCAGTTAAAAATGAAGTAGAGAGTAAAGTTGTGATGTTGTTACTAATTCTGGTGCCATTGTTACTTTTATCATTCTGGTTATTTTTATATACATGTACCAATTAAAATTTGCTGTTTGACTTACTGACAAAGAATGAGTCTTTCTGAAAGGAGTCTGTTTTATTAGCTATGAATAGCTAATATTTTCTCACCTCGTTAATATTTTTTTCTTAGTTATAAGGGCAGGATTAAACTGTTAGAGAGGAATTTGAGAGACTCCTAACCCTAATGTAGTTAGCTCTGATTCTAACACTTAGACTACAGCACCACACATTTCATTTAGGGTGAAGTGTCCAAGAAAATACTCCAGGCTCTTGGTAGACCTGTATATGTCAGTATGTGGTCTTTGTGGAATTATTAATTGTGTTAGATACGCTCTGATAATTTCAGTTCTAGCTCAGTGTTGCAGTAGCTTGCAGGACGAGGTAGCTTTTCCCATAAAAGGACTAAGTCTGGAAGAGTAGTGAAGGGGAGACATCAGAGCAGTCATTCCCAGAAAATTTTTATTCTGACCATCAGGTATTTCTGTCTATCCTTACTTGTACTATCTTTGATTAAAAAAAAAAAACAAAAAACCCAAAACAAACAAACAAACAAAAACAAACCAAAAAAAACCAAACAAACAACAACAACAAAAAAAAAAACAACAACAGCAAAAAAAAACAACAAAAAAAAAGAAAAACAAAAAAAAAACAACAACAGCAAAAAAAAACAACAAAAAAAAAGAAAAACAAAAAAAAAACAAAAAACCCAAAACAAACAAACAAACAAAAAAAAACCAAACAAACAACAACAACAAAAAAAACCAACAAAGAAACCCGTACAAGTACAAAATTCTCTCTTTTGTTCTCTCTGTCTTAAATACATGAAGTGTGGTGATGACCATCAGCTTCAGTGGAAGGCTAAGTTAGGTGAAATCTGAGCAGATCTATTAGCTTGTTAGCACCCAATTTCTCCTCACTTATACTGCTGTGGAACATACCAGACCCTTGGCTCTTAGCCCAACAAAACTCACTCTTTTGAGCTTTTTGTTTGCTTTGCTGGGTGAGTTCCACCTGGTGAGTTCTGTTGGCTCACAGAGGGCCCCAGCAAACTCTAGAGCTGGGACAAAGCCAGCCATGGGAGGTTGTAAAGAAAAAATTTCAGGAAATTCAGCTGAAATAAAAATTATTTTATTTACAGAAGAAATTTAAAACTACAGGCAAAATATATTGTGACACTTGAGTAGTAAGATCGTTTGTTTGAAAAATTTTCCGACTTACAGATTTGCACGTTCTGTTATTACACACAGTTTCCTCCCCTTCTCTACAAGAGAAAACTGAGAACTACTAAGAGACATCTAAAGTTTTGCCTGCAGTGGCAATTTCTTCCACAATGCAAATATAGATTTGTTTTTACAATAAATAACTTTTTACTGCACGTATTAAAAGTTCCAGCATAGCCAGGTGGAACTCACTAAATTGTAGGTCTGTCTTCAGTGACTGAAGAGAGGTTCATTCTGATTGTCTCCAATCGTATAGGAAAGGAGGTTAGTGGTAGGGGAACTCCACTGTGATAGTAGTGAAGAAATGTGTTAATATTAGATTCATTTTTAACATGGATATTTGCCTTCATTTGTACTGTGACAAATGAAGCAAGCAAGAGGAATGAAGAGATCTGGGGAACATGCAGCCAAAGTAACCAGAGAGCTGAGCAGTCAGTTTCAGTGTCTTGACACTAATGCATAGAGATGCTTTCTTGGTTGTTATAAATTAACTATTCCAGGGCTTTTTTAATCCTGTCTTTAAACGAAAAATGTACTGAATTTGGCCTAAAGCCTTTAACAGATATTTAGATGACATTTATAACTGTGAAAAATGAAAATAACATAAAAAACATGTCTTTCTTTTGCAGGTAATTAGCCAATCAAGAGCTAGGTTTAACCCAAGTATCAGCATGATTAAGAAGTGTATTGAAGTCCTGATAGACAAACAGTACATAGAGCGAAGCCAGGCCTCTGCAGACGAATACAGTTATGTAGCATGATGTTGCTATCCTGCAGGTATGATTGTAAGGAGATCATTGCTGTCACTGTTTGGTGTGTTCCTGTGGGAAGAGGCAGGCCTGTGCCTCCGTAATTGGTCACTTGGCAGCCCCTGTTTTTCTGCTGTTTACAACATCACCAGTGCCATGTCATGAGCGTCAATGAAAATGCCTATAGATATTTCAAGCTCATGTCATTACGACATTTCTTAAAACTTTACTAAAAGAATGAGTGAAGTATTGCTGAAATGTGGAGAATTGGTTGGGTACCATGCTTTTTTTTTTCCCCCCTCCCCTTTCACGTTTGCAGTTGATGTTTTTTAATGTATCTTAAGACAAAGTAAAAAAAAAAAATCACACAAAAAACCTAAATATTGTAATATGACAGATAACCTAATAATTGTATCTACATTAAAATGTAAAAAAATGACGAACATGATACTGCTGCTTGTCAAATAAAAAAATAAAGTTATATAATGTGTCTCGAATGATTGTAGAGCTGGATATAGCATTAATGTCTGTAAATATTATTCAGGCCTGAAGAGTAGAAATAATGTTATGTGTTTGGGTTTTGGATAACCTCAGAAGTAGGTCTGACATAACAACTAATTTATATAAAACTGAATACCAGGTATGTCATGTTTGATGTGATTATAAAAAATCTTTATGGTTAAGTGCACATCTTGTTTTCTTGAGATTAGGCTAATTTACATTCTCGGTGCCTGAAGGTCTCCCTTGTGTCTGTTAATCCCACACTGCAGGAATTCGTTACAAGAGAAAATAAACTGACATTTGAGGGGATTTAGGTGGTGTAGTTCACAAACAGTTAGGAATAGTTATCATGAACATCAAAGATAGAGTTCAGTGGCTTGTGAAACCACCTTCTTCAAGGGAAAGCATATGGCAGACTGGTAACTGAAAAATGTTTTCTCTCCAATGTATTGGGTAGAAACACTACATGGATGGGTATCTATGTTTGTTTCCACATAAACTCATACTCTTTGTTTCTTGTTTTCCCTCCTGACTCCTACACTTGTTTTTATCATGTTTTGTTTTCCTCTGCCCCAATTAGATTTCCAGCTGTTGGGGTGAGACAAGAAATCCACAGGCTGTTTCATGTCCTGTATTGTTCATCAGGGTTGGCATGGTGACTGTTCACTCTCAAACAAGCAAAGTGTAATTTTAAAAGGTACTAACTCTATCACTGGAAGTCAGCGGAATTTAAGAGCATTGAGAGTTTGAACACACTGAATGCCTGCTGCAGAAAAGAGCTTCCTCATGGCTATGCCTGCAATTATGATTGACAGGATAAATATTAAGTTTAAATGTTCTATTTTTGCCAGATTTATTTGTGTGCATATAAAAATACATATTTAGATATATACTATTTGCAATATTTTTTTAGATTGTGTAGTATCACCTAATAAAAATCCACACATCAAGAACTAATTAAAAAAAAAACCTTTGGGGGGAGCTTTTTACTCCTTTTTTCTTTTTCTAGTTCTTCACTAGAAAGAAAGGTTTCTCTCCAACTCTCAGACTGTTGCTGTCTCATTTCTTAAGTGGTATTGCATTCATATGCTATCTAGAGGATATAGGAGACTTTCTATGGTTAACTAGGAAATGCATCAAGAAGTGGTGCTTTGTTTTTCTGATGTGGATTTTGCTAAGGATGAATAAAGGGCAATAAACAATAAAGGGCAGTAAACATTCCTTCCGTATTTACGGTGTTTTATCCCACTACGCTAATACCTAGATTTTTTACATGGATTTATGTCTTAAAGAAGTGAGTTTTTTTAACGGCTTGTAATCTGGCACAGTAAATCTCAAGTGTTAGTTTAGAGTTGTCTCTGTGTGTTGGGAGGTGCTTATACTGTCACCAGGTATAGTAAACAGGAGACACATCAGCATAGATTTTTGCCTGGAATGACTTTAAATCTATTTCAGTGTGGAGCATTTCTGTGTTTTATAAAAAATATTAATTCAGTACATCTTAGGACAAAAAATAGGAGCAATATTCTATTACATAATACAAAAATAAAGGAAAAAATACTGCCTTTATGCTGAATTATCAGATCCTTTCTCTAGAAAACAAACTAACACTGACACCAAAGTTTCTGGAAACAAATGTGTTTTATCTTGTAACTTGTATTTGAGTCAACAGATATTAAGCTTGGTCATAAAAGGGTTAATAAAAGCTTTATTTAAATACAGATTGCAGTAGCAAATTTTAAGGCTGAGTTTGAAGAAGGCTTGACCAATTTATTTTCAGAATCATTTCATAGACAACACAAGAACTTTACTGCTCTAGCCCAAATGTGCAAAGTTTTAGCATTACCTTATCTCTGAATTTTTGCATACTTAAACCATCAAAAGTAGTATTTTGGGTTTTAGATAAGCATGCTGCTGAGTTGAGACATGTTTAGTGAGTTAAAAATATTCATCTATTTCAGTGTAGTTGGCATCCCCAGACGATGTTTTTCATAATTACACACAAACTGCATCTTTTCGGTGCCTCTTAGGAAATGTGGTTATAGCTAGGAAACATTTTGAATTCTACTTTATAAATCACACCTTCCCCCTCAGGAAAAAAGCAATGCAAAATTCAGACCCCTGTAGCTGGGTTATGTCACTGAAATAATTGCTGGCACCCAGGGATGCAGTTTATAGTGTAGAGCTTCAGCCTGGCAACCAATACCACTGGCAAATGTAGGTTCAAAATATAAAGTGCTAATGGGTATTAACAGGAGGGGCAAATTGTAAGAGAAGATAGCCAAAAATGCCATACAGTTTTAATTTTTTTTCTAGAAGAAACTGGTATAACTGTACTGCTTTTTCTGTTTGTTTGTCATAAGCCTATTGACATGTATGACCTGCTGGTATATAGGAAGCCATACAGATGAGTCTGGAAACAATGGTTTCCTACATCTCATACATGCCTAATATCAAAATGCATTTTACCTCTGGCATTGAGTACTACTGATCATTCTTACACTAATTGAAAAGGTATTTCTATGATGTGTTAATTTGGCTTGAGATGGATTGTCTAGTTCAAAAGGAACTAGACTTTTCTTTCTAGGAAAGAAAAGTGTGTACCTGCATTTTAGTGTGTTCATACACACAAGGCAGCCAGAGCTATGACAGATATTTAATCACCATAACATAAACTGTTTGCAAAGCAGAGAGTATCATTACTTTCAATGAGTACCTCACCTTTCAAAAAAATCAGAGTACAGTAATTGGTCAATGGAGAAATAAATTTTATAGACTGATATCTTTTAGTTATGCTTAGAAAGACATTTTTTATCCTTAAAAAAGTTGACTTTAAAAACAAGTACTGCAACATAGTATTGATTATTGAGTATAAATTCTTTGTACCCTAGGACAAATATTTTAGGACTGTCCTTGCTTTTTACAAACATGGTAAGTACTTAGAGTTAATTAATCTAAGACATCATGATGTATGAAAACATATTCTCCAGAAGCAATTGTTCTTGCACTGATTATTTTCTCTTATTACAAATCTGAATTTGTCTTTACTTGTATGTGGTAAATTGTAATGGGCTTCTGAGCTGATAAGAAAACAGCATTCTTCGATTTTGTCAGGGAAAGGAAGAAGAAGGATCAAAAAGTGTTTGAGCATAATAATTTTAAAACAGTGCAAGACTTTGATAAACACATGTGGGAAGAAAATAACAGGCAGCAAAAGTAGAGGTAGATGAGAGGCTGGCTGTTTGGCATCTGGCAGTCATGTGTTGGTGGTGCTCCCACCAGCTGTCCCAGGAGCACAGCACAAGACATGAAAGCTCCCTTAGTCTCCCCAGTAAGCCCAGCCTTGAGTGTGCATCTGGGAAGTGAAGGACTAAACCTCAGAAGTAGTACAGAGCAAGCCAAAAGGTATTAGTCACTTCTAAAACAGTTCCAGTAATTTAGGGAATTACTTCCACCATTCATGTCTGCCCTCTTTTTAGGACCCCTGTGACTGAAAGCTGAGCGGTGATTTAAGCAAAACTGAAATACTCATTTGTTTGGTTGTTGTGGCTGGAGTAACAAGCAGCTGGCATTAACACCATCATAAGTTCTTCCTCCTCAGCTGGGGAAAGTGCTGGGTGCATGCAGTACTAGTCTGCTACAGTGTCAGGTACAAACTACACTTGAACCACTGGTGAACTTGGTGTGTGTGAACCCTTTTCTAGAGCTTCTGGATTAGCTGGAAATCTCTGGTATTTTACAGAGGAGTGCTATACCAGCTTTGAGTGTCCTTCCTTCCACTCTTCCACTGAGATAAATAAAATCACACACTGCTGTTCTGTAAAATTTCCTCTCCAAATCTTTGATGTAGTTATAAACCATGAACAGAAAATCATGTATTTTAGGACTACAGAAAGTGATGCAGGACAAAACACTTGCCAATGTCTGTATAGCCACTGGTAAAGTTGACCAAGGCGTCAGTTCTTTCAGTCTGACTCTTTCCAACCAAAGATTCGATATATTAGTGTTTAGAGGAGCAATGGATGCATAAGGAGATTGTTAGGCATGTTCCCATCTGAAAGAGGCCTTGTTCTTAACATAATCACTGAATGGCAAACACTATAATTACCACCTTTTCATGGAAGCTGGTGGTTCTGATGTGTGTCAAACTGGCTTTTTCCAGCAGCTGAGAACAGTAGCAGTGTAGCTGTCAACAGTTAGTAAAGAGGAGTGATTTGAGGGCAGTCTTGAAACTTGGCAGAATGCTGTTGCCCGTCTTTCAATGTTGGTTATGTAATCTCTAACCTACTAGGTACATATGATCAAAAGTGCAGTACTTCTCTGGTAGTATTTCACATTACATTGAACAGTTTCAGTTGAGTTTCACAAGATGTACTTGGTCTGTTTTCTTAAAACCTCTACTCATGGGTCCATTTTCCTTTCTTCTATCCAATCACCAGCTTAATAGAATTTGTGATCACCAAAACCTGAGTTTGAGAGAATAAAAAAAAGTGTGAAACTCATGATACTGTGTACTCATCTGTATATTTGAAGCCAGTTCAGGATGTTTTATGGGATTTGTTTTAAGAAATGCCAGGCATTTGGCTCCTTCAGAGTGGTGAGATACATGGAGTGAGGTGCTGCCTGGAGCTAATCCAGAGGAAGCTGTCAGTGGAAGGGTGTGAACGATTTGCTGATCCTTACGCTTCGGAATTTGATGTAGTGCACAGAATCCAGCACATCACATGCTTGCTTCAGGGTTTGTTCTCTTTTAAAGAGAGGCACAAGCAGTGATGCCAGTGGGCATTCAAGAAACGTGAGACTTGGCCTTTTTGAGTCTGTCTTCATTCTTTTCTTGACCAGAAGAGTGTCCTAGTCTTAATCAATAAGGCAATCAGGGCCTGTCACCTCTCTTGGATGTGTACAAACTTAAACTGGCTTGAAGGTAAATCAAAAAGGATGAGCTCTTACCTGCTTCCCAAGGCTTTTTGTGTATTTCTGATGGCAATATTCGAGAGACTAGAAAACAGTAATTTAGACAAGGGACCTGTAATTTAGTCATTAATATATTCCTGTGGGAGCTGGGGCTGGGGGTTCCCATCAGTGGGTTGGTAACTGAAGAGCCATCTGCTCCTCAGTGCAGAAGGAAAAGCAGCAGTGGCCAGAATTCTGTATGCAATCTGCATCGTCTGTGCTGGTTGGTGTTCATAATAGACTTAAATGATAGCTAGTAATCTAGATAGCAGTAATGAATATTTGAACATCTAAGTTTAGGGGTCATCTCACCATCTGGCAGCTCAAAAAGACTTGGAAATTGGGCTTTCAAAACTACATTCATGGTTTTGCCCGTATGTTCTGCCTGACTGCCAGATGAAGCCATGAAAAGGAGTCATGTGAACCTCATCTGTAGCCTTGTCTCAGTGATTCCAAGTGAAATTCTCCCTTCCCCTAAATGGGTATCTGCTGGCACATGTTTTAGTGTACTGGTAATGGTGTATCTAAGCCTTACTGTAGCCACAAATTGAAGAGAATAGATGTACACCCACAAAACATTCCCTGCTTAAAATCTGAGTCATGGCTGTGAATCAGAGATGTGCCCATTGCAGCTGGTGAAAGAGATTTGGGAAGATGCAACATTCCTCTTGGGAACAACAGTAGCCTGATTTTCGGCTAAGGAAACCATCCATCTGTATGAAAATAGATGAATCCATCTATTATATTATAGATATATGCATTATATCTATGCAATAGATGCATCCATCTGCATGAAACTAAAAGAACCTCTAACCGTGGAGAAGACCCCACAACTTACTACCTGTCATCCACCCTGGAAGAGTTCAAGGCCAGACTGGATGGAGCTCTGAGCAACCTGGTCTAGTGGAAGGTGTCCCTGCCCATGGCAGTGAGATTGGAACCAGGTGATCTTTAAGGTCTTTCCCAACCAAAGCCATTCTATTATTCTATGATTTCTAAGTGAAGTAATTGAGAAACTGCACTAGCCTCTCCTCAACCCTCTTTCTTCAAGGCAGCAGCCTTACCTGTTTTGGATGCTCTCTCTCTTCTAGAGTGCTGGGCATTAAATTTTTTTAAAATATGTATATTAAAGCACATGTGTAGTTTGACAGATCCGATGGGAGGGAAATGGAGCTTGTGCCACTGAGCACGACTGGTATTAACTCAGTGGGAAGGGGCGGGTGGGGACCTGCTCCGGTCCTGAGCGAGGGCCTGGCAGCTGGGGCAGCAGAGTGTGGAGTTTTGCATGTGGACTGGCAGACCCTCTTTATTCTTTCCCACACCCAGGCACAACCTTTGAAATGCAGACTTGACAGGCAGAGCTGGAATATCTGCTCCTTCCCTTCCGGGTAGAGCTCCCGTGTGCATAAGGGCCGCGTGTCAGGACAAGCCTTGCTTTGCCAACAGAGGCCATAGGGAGCGGGAGCGCCGTCACCCTTCCTTTCGGCGGGGGGGAGGGCACAGGGCTGGCTGGGACGTGGCCGTGGGGATTTGCAGGTGGCAAAGGAGGCTGTGATCTGCATGGACTTAATTTTTATACAGGGACAAAGATCAGAGACTCTGCATAAAAACGCCAGGAAGCATGAGATAAACTTCTTAATCATGTATTAGCTGAGGTGGCTCAGGAAACTATAGGTTATGTGGGTCATTTACAGTGACAAAGATGAAAATGTGACAGGTAAAATAGCTGCTTTATGCTCAAATTTGTCTTTTCTGTTGGTTGTTGGTTTATAAATCCTTTTATAAAATAAAATACATGCTTTTGAAGAGTAGATCTTCAAGAAGTTTATTTTGGAAGGGTTTTTTTATGGAATATTTAATTCACGTTTCCTGCTTATGTGCACTCTGGGCTTTGCATCCTTCAGAATTCCCTTCCACACTGTCTAAAATGGTCATTGTGCTTTGCACCTCTCAGCAGTGGTTGGCTGGCTGAGCTCCAGACACAGGAAAGTTGTTTCTCTTTGCAGGGGCTGTTCTTGCTATGTCCACCTCCTCTCCTTTCATGCCATATCCTTCTAGGCTCTGGTGCCTACATAGTACATTTTGTATATGGAAATTGTACATAGCACCTTAACACTTTTTTTTTTTAAATCTGCGCTTATAAAGGTCTGTCACAAGTTACTGCTCCTCTCTCTGCTTCTGTAGCAAGTGGTTTGGCCTAGACTGCCTTAGAATATGATTTTATTACTGTCGTACTTATGTGAGCTCTTGGGTACTTAAACCAGGTTTTCTTCAGGAGTTTCCTATGGTTGTGTCTGTTTTTTAAATTATGAAACTAAAAATCCCGTTAAACCTTGTCCATACAAACTAAAGTTTTGGTACCACTCCTACAGAGCACTAAAAACCAGCAATTAGTGCTTCATGTGCTAGAGAGTAGTATTTTGAATTAACTTTTTGTTGTCCTTAGAAATCCTTTGGGGTATGTATTGTTCATTTTTGAGTGTACAATATGCTTGTGAAATATTCCACTTAGCTACATGCTAGTTAAAGTATGGACAACGTAAATGCAAACTCCTTTTCAAGCTATCACCTGTGATGGAGGAAGCAGCTGTGACAAAACATCTCCGTATTCAGACTCTGCTGGAGGCTATAAAGGCTTTCAGAAATTTTAGAGCAGTTACATTTGGTTACAACTGCTCTAAAATCAGTATTTTTAGGTTAAGTTGCAGCATGAAAGGGGAATATCCTTCCACTGTTCTGGTTTTGCACAATGAGATTGTTCTTTACTCAACAGGAACAATGGCTGATTGGGAAAATTTGGGGAAGGTGACAGAAAGCTATCAAACCTGCTTGTAGCAGTTCTCATCTTCCCTAGAGACACTCATGCAATGTGATTCCCCTGCTAGCTCGGAGCAGCAGAATTAATTGTGGCTGTGGGAAACGTGGGTGCTTTCCTCAAAATGTTACAGCCGAATCTCTGCTGGTTTAGAGACTTTCCGACCCTAGTGATTCGGGGTGGGGGGACCAGCGTGGCCATACATTCTGCTGAGGAGGTCGTATATTGGGGAAGACAAATATGCAGAAATGGAGTTGTATTGCTTCTCCCTGGTCAGATTGAGGCGTTCGAGGTGCCTGAGCCTGTTCCTGGAGCAGAAGCCCCGCTGCAGCCTCCTGCCAGCAGAGGTAGCTGCGGCAGCTGAGCTGGGCAGAGGGAGCCTCGCTCGGTCCTGCGGGTCCCAGCGGCAGCTTCCCACAGCAGCAGCCAGCTCTTCCTGACAGTGTGTTCTAGGAGAGGAAACGCTCTCCATTATGGAGTCAGAATTTAGCAGCTGCTGCAGGAAGGTGACCTGTCCGGGGCCCAGCAAGGAGAGCTTGGATAGCTCAGGACATGAACAGAATGAAACTGGTGCACGCATGCTTGGAAGCTGGGAAGACAGAGTCCAGATGCTGCAACGCTCTTAGGATTTTAGGAAATGGGCTTGGTATCCCTGGGACTGTCCTGTGCAGGGCCGGGAACTGGACTTCGATGATCCTTGTGGGGCCCTTCCATCTCAGGATATTCTGTATGATTTCAATGTTGCTAATGAGTATTAGGACCCTGCTGTGATGCATTTCTGCTGAGACAGCTGCAACCTTTTAGCAAATTTGGATGGGAGGCGGAAGAGGGGAAGGTGCTTTGCATCTCAATCAAATGCATTCTCCATGCAAGGACAACACATCTTGCAGAAAAATGTTCTTTGCTTTTCCATTGGAATCCTGGGTGGAGGTAACCATTTGTTGTTGTAGAAAGAGGAGGGTGGGGGAGCACTGCAGCTTTTGAAGGGTGTTGATCATTCTCTTGCCAAGACAGAGAGAGAAAGAAGGGCTAAGAAACAAGATGGGTGTGAAGCTGTTCACAGACAAATCACTGTTAGAGTAGAAGGGCCCTATAAAGGTGGGGAAAGCTACAGTTTAGGGGGTTTAAGAGTGTATGAAATGGAGAAGTAGGCAGATGCAGAGATAACAGTGCAGGAATATGTTGCGTGTTTTGATGTGTGGGGCATCAATTTTGTATAGGGCAGGAAAAAAACCTACAGTTCATCAGCTGGGCAGTTTTTAAGCACAAGTAGTAACTGAGGAGAAACTCCCTAACATACTCCTCTCTTAATATCCTCATTCCTTGTGTTAGCTGCTTCCTCAATCCCAAACCTTCTTTCTTTGAGTTTTGTGTGGAGAATCTGACAGTGTGAGGTTTTGAAGCCTTATTGAAAATAAAGGGCTCCTCAGCTGAGGATGCTGTGAGTTAAATGGGGGACCTAAACTTGGCTTGAGGAGGAAGCTGGAAATAATGAAAGCAATGAGAGTTACAGGTGCAGATACCAAACTTTCTTTCCCAGCATTTTGAAAAGGTTTAGCAATGCTGTTAAGTGAGTTCCAAGTGAGCACGAGAGAATGGGAGAAGCCCTGAAGCAGAGAAATGGATTAGGAATGAAGCCAGGAATCTATACTTCTGTCTTACCATTTGAAACTGGCTGCAGCTAACGGAGGGGAAAGGGGGGGGGGGGGGGGGGG
>VZRQ01006257.1:1335459-1371977 GCA_013397975.1 Machaerirhynchus nigripectus
GGGAGGTGTGACAGTAGAAAATCGGTATAATAAATCCTGTAATTTGAAGGCTGGTGCTGTACCACTTAATGCCTCCTTACTGTTTTGAGATTTCTGTCTGAAAGCTGTTTGCTTTTTTTTCCCCCCAAAGTCTTGATGGGTTTGTGGTTTTTTCCTATTTTTTGTGGCAGAAACAAATATTAAGAAAGGATTTTTAGATACCTGGATATAGTAATCTGGTTGGAATATATAGGGCAACCTGATAGTCAGAAGATTTAGATATTTTAACCTTTTATGTTACAGAATACTTCTCTTCTTAGATTCATCACCATGGTGGGTGGTGCTGTGGATCTGAAGAAATGTGGGAACTCATCTGGGAGCAGAGTTTTGCCCCAGATAGCCAGGAAATGGGAGTGTGCTTTCTGTCTGGCCTGGTGGGGTCCTGAATTCCCTTGTGTTCAGCAGCTTCAGTAGCAGGATTGGAGAGGCCTCGCTCCTAGGCAAACCTTTAGCAAGGTGCCCCTAAGAGGCTGCTTTGGATTACCTCGGGCTCGGTGTAGAGAACTGAGCCTGGGTCTTCTCCTTCCTGGGTGTGCACTCTAATCCCCAGGCTATTAAGTAGAAGGGATAGGTGAGAAGGTTGCTGGCTTCCTTTGGCTCTACTCTAAAAGGAAGTATCTGCCATCAGGGCACTTCATGGGGTGCCTAATCTTGTTGTGTGTTCTGAAAACACCCTTCAGACGGAGCCCCTTAGGGGACATGAGGTTCTGGAGCCTGCTCAGGCTGCAGTGCTGAGCTGTTCAGCCCTGCTGAGACTGAGGCAGTTCTGGGCATGCACAGAGGTGAGACATCACCTATCCGGAACGTCTGGAAATCAAAAAAAGTAAGGTGCCTCTGTGTGTGAAATTTCAGGATCATGGTTTTTGTCACTATTGGGTTTAGCTTGATAATATGGCTCAATATTTTAATTTTGAATAAACCTTGACCCAATAAAGTCAATCTCCATCTCTGTGAGAAGCAGAGATTTATGTTTTTCTTTTATAACTTGAAGCAAAGGTTGAACGAATTTTCGTGGGCAACCCCATTGTTGGATTAGTGCCCTCATTCAATCAGAGCGTGCGAATCACAAACCCTAGGCAGAGCTAAACTACAAAGCAGAGGAGATTTTCACCATGCTAAATGGAGTGAAAGCACCAGGGGGAAAAATATCTGAAATCCTCTTATATGATTATTAAAACAAAAAACACACACACAAAACCAGCAAAGTCTTAGGCTGGGGTGCACAGGGAACTGGCAAGAGAACAGCCTGTTCTAGTTGGATGCTTTGATACTAGATGGAAGCTGTAACAGAGCAAATATCCCAGGACTCCTTGTCAGCTCTGTGCAGGAGCTGACCATGAGTCCATTGGCCCCTTTCTCCTTCCATGGCTGATCCCAGCTACCTTCCAGCTCTTGTCACTACCTCTCTCCAGTCACACAGTCTTTCAGTCTCCCTTCCTCATGCTCATTTCTTCCTAACCCTCATGAGATTAATTTCTCGGCCTTTACACCCAAATATATTTTGTCTTCTACAATTGCACCCATGTCTGTGCTGTGCATTCCACAGGATTAGCATTCCCTCTTACGCATCTTGCTTGCTTGCACTGGCCTTCTGTGCACACACGCTTTTGGCACTACCAAGAGGCAACCATAGGTGCATCTTCACCAGAGTCTAGCTAGCATTATTACAAACTTTTAGAAATAGATTTAAAAGCCTTTAGGAGTACAATCTAATTTTCTGGTTCTTTAGCAGCTGTTCAAAGGCACCTGCTTTTCAGCAAAAGTGGTAACATTAGTAACAGTAGGTTCCACAGTGGGAGACTGGATTGCTGAAATTTACATTTCAGGCTGTTCCCATTAATGTTACTCTCCTTTCCACTGTGCTGTTTGGAACCTAACAAGTGAGGAATTACTTTAATTTTGTGTAAATTGCATCTAGTTTGAGGGGCTGAGGCTGGTGGTTATACACAGAAGATGAACTATAATGAAATAAACATTCATAAAATTGCATGAGAATATGAAATCCTAGGTGAGAGGAGCTAAAGAGAAAACAGAGAGAATGAAGCTGAATGGCAGAATGAATACCATTAGATTTGCCAAGCCAGGTTCGTATGCATTCTCTTTCTCAAAAGGAAATGGATGGGTAGAGGAGAGAATTTGGCCTCCAGGCTTTAATCCGAAATTTATTAGGCAAATCATAAAGATTTGATAAGAAACACCTATCAGGTACTGCAATAATGAATAACCTTTATCTGCCACGTACCTGCTGGTGGCTTGGAGCATGGTGGCAATCCCTGAGTGTCTTTACTGCTCTGAATGTTTCCATGAGCAGAAGGAAGCCGTGGTGGCTGCCCAGCTGGAGAAGGTGGCAATGAGTCAGGCTTGGCCTCTTGGATCTGCTGCCAGCATGCAAAAACCCCAGGCAATGAGTATGTTAGTTCTTACTGTAGATGAAGTGGTACCTGAGCCCATCCTGGTTGTGGAACCACTGGTAACACACCATTAATGTGAGCCAAAGCTCTCTCCCTGGCTTAGCTGGGGGTTGGGTTTCTCCTTTGGTGCAGCCTGGCTGGGAAGAGCTCCTCGTGGCTCTGCTGCCGTAACTGTCGGCTACGAGAACATGAGAGGTTGGCACCTGAGCCCCAAGAAACTTGGTAGAAGAGCTGTAGGACTGTAGAGAGTCTCTTTGAACATCTCAGGGTTTTGAGATATCTGCTTTGATTTAAAAATATTTGAAGGATAAATATAAACAAGGAACGGAGGGGCATAACATAAACGACCTGGGACATGAGAAAGCTACAATAAGGGCTAGTTGGGTGAACCTAAAGAAATTTCCAGCTGAACATGAGGAGAACCTTCCTTACCATGATTTCTAATTATGCAACAACATTCTGACATTTTGGATTCTTAAATCTAGAATGTAACTAACAGTAAGAATGCAACTCAAGGGAGGCATTTGGCAGAGTTCAGTGAACTAGACCTCTACCATTTCTAGTGTATTTTGACTGAGATGCTGCGGGAGAACATCCACAGAGCTCTGAGAAGCTTTATTCTTTGTCCTTTGCAGATATTAAGTGCAAGATCAAAAAGAAATTATATTCGTTGTCTTAAATAAAATTACCCTTGTTTGTGTCTTTCTGAATGGGCTGCAGAATAGTTGCAGTTGTTTTAGAGAACTCAATTATTTTCTAAATCTCTATTGAAAGCAAAAGCCTCTCCTTTAATTATTTAGGGTGTTTTTAATTGAGTAGACAGTTTATAATCATAAACAGTTCTGCATTTAATAACAAACTTTGAAACTCAATGTGTAGGAATTGTTAAAATTTGTGTTTGTTGAATTAATATATCCTTTTATCTAGAAAAAAGTTTCCATTATTTTAGCAGCATGTATAATCCTTTTTTGATGTCAAGAGGTGTCTAACTTTAGAAGTCTGGAGTGTAAAGGTTTGCACCTGAGTTATTCATCTTCTGTTCTTGTATAGTCAGTCGTAAAAAGTAGGTACTTTGTGTTTTCCTCTGAGCTATTCTGGCTCCTTTCAGAGAAGAAATGCTCCAGAGATGCTACTGAGTGGATCTCTACCACTGTGAGAGGAGTGTTGAGTGATTAGGTTACACACAGACACCTACATTTATGTAGATGAATGCTGTGCCAGGAGCTTCACCATGAGGGATGCTATGAGAGCAAAAACAAGGCTGGGCCCAAAACTTGGGAAAGACCTTGCAATTTCTCTGAACGTTTGGGAATGTTCAGGGTTGGAACCAGACCCAGGAGCAGCTGTGGGAAATCAATTATCAGGATTCTGTAAGAAGAGGGGGCTTATTGTGATTGGCTTTGGTTGTGGGGGTTGGACATGTGGAAGAGGACATGAGCTGACAGACGTAGCCTGCTCCTCCCAGGGCTCAAGGCAGTAATCCTTCACGAAGCTCAGGCTGCTGCTGCTGCCTCGATTACTGTGAGATAAAGCTCTGTTCTTTGAGCTAATGGAATAATGCAATTAGGCCAAGGCACTGCTCATAAACTCTTATCCTTTAAAGTGCTGGTTGATAATGAAAAAAAAACACCCGCTGTGCCAGGTATAGAACCTGCCTGACCAAGCCTTGCTGTGCTGGAGAGACACCATGCTATCCTTGCCCATGGCTCTGGAGTGGGAAGGACAGATCTGTAGACAGGAAGTAGGGAAGAGGTGGGAGCAGAGGAGAACTTTGTAAAGGTCATAGCTGTGAATGGTGTGGAAATGATGAGCAGGGATTAAGTCCACTGCCTCTTTGCAAAAAAAACTATGGGACACCAAATGAAGCTAGCAGGAGCCAGGCTAAAAGCAATGAATAGTAAAGTGGATCTTCATAGGATGGGTAATTGAGTGGTTAGACACTTTGCCTAAAGGATGTTGTGACTGCTGAAAGTTCTTGTGGCTCAGGAGGAGACCAGACAAGCTCATGGAACTCTGTGAAGGGCTACTAATACCAAAGAAGCCACATCTAGCCAAGAAATCCCTGAAAAGGGCTGGAGACGGGGAGAATGTTGGCAGAAGTACAACATGTTCTTCCACTCTGGTCTGGGCTAGTGCTTAAGGAGTGAAGACACTGGGTTAGAGGCACCTTAGTGCTGACTTGTGCAACCACTCCTAAGTGTTCTCTCCCCTCCAGAAAATCATTTAATCTTCCTTAAGTTGGTAGGTTTTTTCCAGAGCAATTTTGCATGTTCTTCATAGCATAGAACCATGTTTCCTTTTCGTGTCATGTTATAATAGTGATTTGTTTTGCTGGCTTTACTTATATTTATTTTTAAAATGAGATATTCATCTCAGGGGAACAAAACTCATTAAAAAAAAAAACCAAAACTCTTGTTCATGCCAAAGCACTTCTGGGAGATCTGTTTTTGTACTTTAGAAGATGCAAAAGTAAATTTAACTTGCTGAGGTCAGACTTTCATCTTGTTTTCCAAAATAAGCTACAAAGAGCTGTTTACATTACTGTTACAAAGCAATGTGTGCATCGACAGCCTTCAGCTTTCTGTCCTGCCTACTGGGACTCCTATTGCTATCTCCATGAGGAAAGCAGGGTGGTAGAGCATAGAGATGGACACAGATTAATGGAAAGTGAGGGCTGATAGCATGGCTACAGCACACTGCCCAGGATGAAGGAAAAATCTGTCAAATCTGTATCATTAATCTGTTTTCACAGTGGGAAGAGCTGAGTCGGAAGATCTGTTTTTAATAATTCAAATATGGTGTGTAATTGTTGTTGTGCAACTACAATTGTAAAATCCCAGGCAATTGTCTCAGAATGAAACTGTTTCTGAATGTCCAGATTTGAACCCTTGTAACAGAGATGCTGGGTACTACACAAAGCACTGCAGTCTGTGGGATGTCTGTTTTGGATGGGAAAATCCTCTACGAAGTGCAAAGTTCACTGGCAAGTGAGAGGCTTGAATTTGTGGTTGGGAATCTAAAAATCAGCATATTCTCAGGGGTTTTGGCCTTTAGCAGAGTCATCCTCTACTTCACAGACTCACTGAGAAATGGTAATGTTATCCGCTCAGCTTGGGGTTATTGAGAAGAAAAGCCAGCATTCACAAAGTTTTTACAAATAAATGGCTACTACTGCACCTGGTGCAGAGACCCCCTAGTGCACTGTAAGGAAGGCTTGGGACTGTGCAGTGAATGTCTGTTCAGTGAGATAATAAGCATTTGGTGCCTCAGGAATCCTGTGACAAGATCACCATGTGGTTGTGCAATCTCAGTTCTACTTGCATTTGTCTTTCTTTCGTGACAGTACAGTTACATTTTATTCACTCTGCCACCTCTCAGGAATGAAGATTGTACAGGCATTTGAAAGTGACACCTTGAGAATAGCACTATCCTTCCCACGGGCATGGATACACAGAGGGCTTTTCTCAGTGCAACATTCAGGGATTTAAAATACCTCTTTTATGGGAGTGATGGTGCTCATACTGTTGAAATGGAAAGATATTGATTTTAGCAGTAAGGAGAGCTGTGTAAATGCATAGGCAGTGTAAGTACACCCAAGTCAGAAAGAAATAAAGCACAAGAAGCCAAACCAAACCTATACTTGTCACGAGTTAAAAGCTATCTTCAAAGAGTGCAATGAGCTTTTGTCCTTGGTGGCAGCAGGTAATAACATATCAGTGGTGACTGATACCTGGAGGAATTTCCCCCTGTGTAAGGAAGGTTTCAGCAGAGCGTGTGCACTGAGCTGTTGTCACAACCTGCTGGCACTCCTCAGCACTCACTCCCACAGGCAGTGCTACATTACTCAGGCTGGAAGTCAGGCAAGGGGAAGTAAAGACCAACCTGCTGTCCTGGAAAGCAAATGTTTATTTCTCCTTTTCCTGGTAGAGAAAAATTTCTGCCTGATCAGAAGTAGATGCCAAAACTAGCAGTGAGTGTGTAGGGTGAGCTGATTAATCTTCAGAGTAAAATGCCTTTGGTGTGACAGCAGAAAGCCAGGATGAAAATTGAGGTTAGTCCCTGCAGTGCTGTGCTTGTGTGTGTTGCAGGAGCCTGCTCCCAGTACTGCTGCTTCTCCAGTGTCCTCCCTACAAGAATGCAAACCCCCAGGTGATGAAGGGTGAGACATTTGTGCAGATTGAGCTTCAAATCTCTATGTGTAAAGCTCCCATTTGTGTTATTTGCTCTTGCACATTATTTAGTTTGTGAGTATTGGGCCAATTAACTATAAATTCCTGAAAATAGCTTTTGAGAAGATCTGGCTTGTCTTTTTGGCTGTCAAAAATAGACAAGATGCACAGTTTTAAAGTCAGCTGAATGGATTACTGAAAGGATTAGAATTATTCCAGATTTTTGAAGATGAGTGAGAAAATTACCTCTTTTTTTCCAAACTGATTCTCTAGCAACAGCAGTTTGAATCAATATGATAAAAAGTTTCTATTCATCTTCATAGTTTTTGGACTGATGTTTTTGCTGATTTTGAAGCAGCAATCAGTGAGACTGTTGTAGATGCTATGTATAGTATAGACTCCATACTCTTTTCCCCACTATGAGGCTTTTGGAAAGAGCATGGACTTGCTACCCAGGGATTTAACAGATGCCATGATCAATCACCTCGTGAGACCTGTGTGTATCCTGCAGAGCTCTTACTTTCTCACAGATTTTATTATTCTTCATACAATTATATCAGACAAGTTGATACAACAAAAACAGATTTAAGGCCAAGAAATGAGGTTGCTCGGTCCATTGAGCCATTGTTTTAATTCCTCCTCACCGCCCACCTGCTACTTTTTGCCTTATTTTCTTGTTTTGCTGCACAGCCACAGGCTGAGGTTCATACTTAGTCCAAATAATTTAAAAAAACCAAAAAAACCCCCATGAGTTGAACACTCCAAAAAAACCTCACAAACCTGCTTAAGCAGGCCCCTAAAATCTCAGTAGAATTGTCACTGAGCTATTGGGTGTTACTCTAGGCTGAAGTGATGCAATCTGGAGGAGGGACTATGGGCTTTCTGATCCATATCTTGCTGTCAGATATGTTTCTATCAGGAAAGCATCCTGCTCACTGATGGGGAAGCACACACTCCTCACCAGCACAAGTTTGGCACCAGGAGCATCTGGGACTGACCCATCAGAGGCAATTTGGATTAGCAGACTCTTATATTCCATTCTTGGAAAAAAACGGTGGATGTTGTCTGACTTTGTGCAAAGGAAAGTCAGCTGTACTCAAAGGCAAACCAAGATGTTCTCTGTGTTTGAAAAACAAAAGAACACAAAAACAACCCCTGAAAGCACTACAGTGAGCAAACAAGAAAAACTTACAGCACATAAGGTGTAGTAGAGCAACCCTCTTGTGGGAGATGAGACCTTTTGGATATAGTCACACAAACAAATAAATAAGCCATAAAACCTGTCTGCAGTTAGGCAGTACAGGTTCAGTGATTACTCAAAAATATTTAGCTTTTGAATTCTCTCCCCTGGTGTCATTCTGCTTATGCAACACTGAAGTCTTAGAAGTCATAAAAAGATCTTACATCAAATACAACTGGAAAGCAGAGGGTGCTGTAATTCACCTCCTGCCCCTGCAGTCAAGCTCCACGAGATAGTCTGGAATTCCTCAACAGAGACCCTGAAGCTGCCATTCAGCTCATCTGATGATCTTGATACGCTGCAAAGAATTATTCAAAATATTCAAATGTAAAGATGTGTGATTAGTTTGAAGGTAAGCACGTTGTCAGCCAGATCATTTATTTTCAAATAATTTTTATCATTCTGTCTCTAAATGATAATTTTTTCCAGGTCTACCACATGCTGTATGTGGGTAACTAAGAGCTGTGGTGCACCAGTTGCTGTGTGCAGGGTATAAGTCACAGGAAGCTCTTTTTTGGACCTGGACTTCCCTGAGGGAGAGCCTTGAAACGACACTTGGCAGCTGAAGTCTTCTGTTTAAATCCAAGGGCCACACTGTGCTGGGTAGTTGGTGCTGCCTGGCAGTAAGAGACAAAGTGCCAGCAAGGTGGTGTTGCAGGCGGCAGCTGGCTATGGGCTTGAGTTCATCACAACCTGCTCTGATGGATGAATGCTAACATAGTTCACAATTTGGGTGTTCACTGGTGCACTCACACTTCAGAACAAGTAGTAAACAAATATCCAGTGCACACCTCCTTTGCTCCAGATTATCTACAATTATAGGAATACCTTCAACTGATATATAAAAGGTTTGTATTTTTAAAACCCACCTGCTTCTGTGTGGTGCTGCCACCCACGGATGAATTGTAGGAATCTTGTCCATTGTGGTTTCATGACCCAGTCCCCCTCTGATTTCCAGCTGAGGTAGTGAAATGACAGACAACATAAAAGCAGTCAGAAAAAACAGTTCCTGACTGTTTCATGATCATCTTTTTTTCCCCATGCTAATCACTACTTTCACTAATCATCTTTTTATCAGTTATCCCAAGTTTTCCCTCTGGCTTCTTCTCAGTAATCTCTTACTATTACTGAAATTTGAGAGTCAAAACTAAGCTGTTGCTGTTGGCATCTCTGCTGTCAACTTTGTTTCAGGAGTCTAAAACTAGGTGTGATCGTTGTCTTTCCCCCCCGCCCCGAAGGTATACACCAATCATGTGTCAATTAATTCGGTGGATATGTACAAATTTCCTTCTTTTCTTTGTGCCCAAACAACCAAAATCTTTATCTGAGCACCCTGTCCTAGATCCTGTAACCTTCCTCCCCTCAGGATGGAGTTATGTCTAACTGCTAAGCTACTATTACATTGCTTCAGCACCAAAATGGGGGAGTTATCCTCCGGCCTGGTCCCACTCTGATTCCTTCCTCTTCCTTGACCCATTCTGCCACTGGCCAGACCCTGGGTTCAGCCTGACCAAAAGCTCTCTGCTGCTTATTGCTGTATTAATTTTCTGCCTGTTTAGTGAGTTGAATATTCTGACCATGGGGTCAAACAAGCACCAGAGCCAAGGGAAGGCAAGGGGCAGCAGCAAGGAATGAGAATGGGGCAAACTGGAAGAATGTTTTCAGACTGAGGATTATGAGCCCAGCTAGAACTCTGCTGTTGAACTTTACCTTCAGCCTTCATTGACTGATGGAGCCCTTGCACAGTCGTCATGGTGTGTAGTTTCTAAGCTTGTCTCCTTGCCTGTCACTTTGGGCACATTCCTTCTTAATATTTCTTTCTCATTTCAGCATACAAAGTTTAAGCTTCTTGTCTTCACCTCAAATGCCTTCAGAGTTCTGCTCCTGTCTGTTATCTTCTGTCTTAACCCATAACCTTCATTTTACCAAATGATATTTTCATTTTCCACCCACTTGCCTTTTTTTTAGATATACAGATGTGTGTATGTGTATATGTATACAAACATTTGTTTCATATTTGCCTGTATATGCAAGGATCCCTTCCCCAGTTCATAACAAGATGAAAACCCCCACCCTGAAATACACATCTTTGTATGAAAATAAGTAATAATAATAATGTAGGACAAATAGAAGAAGCTACTGTTTATGGTTTAGATGGGTAAGGAGAGTAAGGCTTATTTAGTTTAAACACTCAGTCACTCTCCTCAAATCTCTTTTATCCTAAAGAATCAATTTTTTGCAACAGGGATTGTGTATTGCATGTGTTTTTTGGGCCCATTACACAGTAGGGACCTGACTCTGATGCTTGTATCCGAGCAGAAATATTTCATACAACAATACAACAAATATAAGTGAAGGAAGTCAGATAAAATGACATCTGTCTTCAGTGCTTGAAAACAGAAAACTATCAAAAGTGGTTTTTGAAGTTTGGCTTTTCTGAAAAATTATTTTGCATTTTATTGTTTGTTTTTTTTTTTACCTAACCTAGGCGGCAGCAGCCTGTGCTGGCAGCAGCGGAGGCATTCCCATCAGACAAGTTTTCAAAATAGAACTGCCACAGGAATTCCAGCTGTCACCCTACTCACGACGTGGCCTTTGCTGGCGATGCTCTGGAGAGTAGCTTTAGCTTCTCATTTCAGGAGAGTGGTGGTTGTCAAAGAAACCCCTCACGGATGCCTTGTTCCATTATTTGTTATATAAAATACATTTTTTCAGTGTGTATCACAGAACAAAACATGGGTGGTTCTCAAAAATTTTAAAAATAATTTTTTCAGGAATTTTGAAAAGAAGCAGAACAGGTACAAAAGAAGATGGGCAGCATTCAGGTAAATTCAGATTTGATGTGGCCTTCATGAGGGGGCACAGCAGCAGAAATGTGGGCAGAAGTTGAAGTATGGAAGCTTCCATTCATAGTGCTCATCTCTGAGGCTGTCAGTGCTTCTGAGCAGGGACTGGGTCACCTTAATAGGTTGGCTAAATTCCATGGCTGTCTTTTGTATATCCCAGTGCAGTGTAGTATGAACTATCTAGCAGCAGGGGTGTTTTGTATGACTTCCACTAGCTAATTGAGTGTGCATGGGGTCAAATATTTGAGAATATCCATCAGCTTCTTTCCCTGAACAAGGTAGGAATAGAGTGCCAGCAGGCAGCTGCCCAGCTGGGACTTTCTGTTCCCTTCTCCCTGATGCCCAGCTGATGGAGCCCCACTATTTATTTTCTGATGCCTGTGCAATGTACTTTATATTTTTCGTTATTTTATACTGCTTGTGTTGTAAGTTAGGCTTGTAAAAGAAGGAAGGTTTGCAAGGGCGAGAAATATGTGTGATTAGATCAGCTGATGTAAAATGTGGTCAAGCTTTCCAGTTTGTGTGCATTTCAGCAAGTCTGATGCAGATAACACTGGAAATCATTATTCCCAGGCTGCTGATATATCTGTTGGAGCAGCAAAACAGATCTAGGAGCCTTTCACCCTTCTAGAGCTTCTCATTCCTCACCTCATCCCTGCGTTGACTGTTCCCTCGGAATGGGACTATACTGTAAAGCCAGTGAAGTTCTGCAAGTCATTTTGAAGTAACCAACCAAAAGAAAAAGTAATCTGTAATTATGTTAATGAATTAGTCCATTCATGGGAGAAGTGGTGTTACCAGAGAGTTTCAGTACCAGGAGAGCTGACAGATTGAAATGATGAAAAAGCATTTGCAGAACAGGAACAAGGCAGCAGGGGATGAGATGCTGAGGGAATTGCAATGAACATAAACTTGATGTCTCTATTTATTCTGTACTACTGAATACTAAATCATATTATAGTCATATTCTAGAAGTTTTGCAAGTCTCCCTTCAGAGTTGGGACTCAGATGTGAGAAGGAATTACTGTTTTGCCAATAGTAAATGATAACTGTGCTTTTTTATTTATAATTCTCATGAGCTTGTTCTAGTATGTAGAGGTTGACAGGTTTCACCTGTGTACACTCTCCAGGGACCTCTGGCACGCTGCACAATGGGCATCACATGCTGGCTGTAAAGTCTGATGGCTGAGGAATTAGGAGTATTTCTTGTAGACTTTCTGGGGGCAGGCTGGTAGCTTTTTCGTTTCTGATTCTGGCAAGATATGGTTGTATTCACTCGTCTGCTTCTTTCCTTTTTTCTTTTTTTTAAAGTTTGAAAGTTTGAGTGTTTGCTTGAAAGCTCTGAGATTGAATTCTGGCGAAAGATCTGTCAAGGATGTCTTTCTTCCCTAATAGGCTGTATTTCTCTTCCATGTGACTGCCAGTTTGAGGCAGCATGTGACAAACAGAAGTGTCTTGTTAATAAAAGTTTTCTTATTGTATGTGATGTTTGCTAGAGAATGAGCCTAATTACTTCTTGTATTTCTCATGCTCTGACATGAAGGCAGCATTTATGCCTATCAGCTTTAGTGGTATTTAAGCCAAAGTACCGTAAGAAGATGTGAAAAGTAGAAGCTGAAGTTTATCATAGTTTATTTTCTTCAAAATTCTTTGCTTCCTCTATTTCTGCCCACTCAAAGAGAGTAGTTATCTAAAATGTGTCTAAAATTGAGACCTTCACAGCTGTGCAAACTGTGCAGCAACCAAACGTTTCAGGTGTCCAGAAAGGAAAGTTCCCTCAAGAGCAGGGGCTTTTTTCAGAATTAAAAAAAAAGTCATATTTAAAATTCTTTTGACCCTGCATCATAGCATGAGCAGCTGTCACCACATCTGACTGGGAGCCTGAAGGATTAGAAGGGAAAAACTGTTCACTGTAGAAAGGGAAGTTCTTGTAGTGGTTTTAAACCATCGTGCCCAGTGGTGGCATTGTGCCTAATTCCTCTTCACCCCCCTGAGCTTTATGTCATCCCCAGTTCTCACCTTGTCTATAAAATTTTCCGCCTTCATGGTTTCCTTACTTTTATGAAGATGATTTTGTTTTTCTAAAATGTTGTCTCCCAGCACGCACTTACAGAGCTCCAAACCTGTCTGCATTAAGAGATCCATTAAAAATGCCAGCCCAGCCCTGGCTGCTCATCCCTGTCCCCCACAGCCACATCTCTGCGCTGGGACTGCTTTGGGACAAGGACCCCCTCATCTCAACCTGAGCAAAACCAAGACAAAGAGAAATATATTGAAATAATAATCATAGTGCACAGAAGATCGTTGTATTAAATGTGGCATGTGTATCCTTTCAAAGGGGTTTTTAAACTTCATTAAATAGAATCTATTAATATGGGATGCATATTGCAAGTAAAAGTATGTCTTGCAGCACAAAAGAAATCCCTGGAAGCTCAAGCAAGTGGTTAAAGCACAGTAGAGCAGTAAGAAACACATGTATTGTTATGAAAAACATATTAAAGTGGACTACCTAACTGCACTCAATCCTTATGCCTTCTTAAAGCACGTAGCAAAAATAGCTACAATTCTCTCTCTCTCTCTAGTTTTCAACTTTCAGAAAATAGTAAGTGAGAAGGAGGGAATATTGAGTACCTACAAGATGAGGAATTACAGACTTGAGAGGGAGAAAGTCTGATTCCACGTTGTTGTGCTTGATGCTGTTTTCTTAGTTTGCTTCTTTGACAATCTGTATTTCCTTCCATATATTTTGCTAATTATGCTGGTGAGTTTATGTTGGGGAAGAATTTCACTGACTGCACTGTAAGAATATTTCCTTGACATTTTTTTGTGAAGGTTTAGCAAAAGTGTTTTTTAATTTAAACTTTCATCTCAGACACTATTGCTGTTTCTGCTGCTGAATTCAGATAATGAAACTGGCTTGATAAGAGTGGACCAAATTTAAAAGTGAATCAGTTTTAATTGCTGAGTTAAATAAAATGCAAAACCTAAAGAATTTAGACATATACTGTGAGTATCTCCAGATTAAATATTGTCTTTTAGTACTGTAGTAACAAGATGTCAACATTAATAACAATTGTAGTTAATAGTCTCATTATTAGTAGCACAAGATGTTACTATTAATAATTTAAAATATTTATTAAGTAAATTTTCCAGTAGTTGTCTAGTGTTTTGGGCAGCGTCCCTATTTTGTATTTAATAATACACATATTTAAAATCAGTACTTCCATATTGTGCCACATTGCTGACATTTTGTTTTCTCTGACTTCTTGGTTATTAAAGTGGTGGACATGTAGTGCTTATGCAGTCAAACTTACAGAGACTGAGGCAGAGTTTCTGCAAATGCAATGTGGTATTTTAGGCCGAGTGGAGCCTTCCAGAAGAGAATCACTAAATAATTGATCTGCTTCTCTTTCTCAGTGAACCGTCATGCTCCACTTCACCTGTCTGTGCTTGGCTGAATTCAGTGTAAAATGATGGCTGGAGCCAGGGAGCAGAGCCCGGAGCCCAGAGGAGGCAGCAGCAGCACCTGTCTCAGCATGGACAGGTGGCGTACCTGTCCTTGCTCCACCAGGTTCCTTGGACACAGCTTCTGGGATCACAGCTGCTAGAGGCAGGAAAGCTCTTTTGATAGATCTACATCTACTTTTTAGATTTTAATGGTAAATCAAAACAACTCTTATTTAATCAAGACATGAGAATCATGTAACAAACTAACCAGAATTTTGCTTTAGCATCTCACCGATGTCTAAATGGGCATTTAGAAGTTATTTCTTGTATTTTTAAACTCTGAGGGAGGTCTTGTGCTGCTCTCCTAACAGCAGTTGGCCTGTCAAAGCACCAGGCAGCAGCAAAATTCAGCCTGGTGAGGCATTGCAAGCAGTTTTCCTGCTGTTGCTGTGTTCAGCACGGTCATTCCATGGGGTCTGTTTCTGGAATGCAGGATGACGATGGTGCTGGAGAGTGTATTTGTAACATGGTTGAAGGGAGCAGCTGGTGCTTGCTGAGGTCCCTGTAAAATTTATTGGCAAGGGAGTAGCAGTGAAAAGCAAGTTTCATGCAGAAGTTTTGTTTCAAAGTCTCCACATTTCTTTCCTTTAGAAAGAAATATTTACAAAAATATTTGTGTCCATATAGAAAATTATTTTAATGTCAAAATGGTATAGGTTTTGCGTTTTTATTTTAACCAAACAATGCATTGTTCTCTGAGATTAATAAAAGTATCTGAGATATATGTAGATCAGTAGAGAGTATCCTGCCATGAAAGGATGACGTGGAGTTCACTTAGCAGCAGCATCAGATCAACCTCTGCCCTCCCTTCACCTTTTTCAGACCAGGTGTCTTTCAGACCAGGTGTGTCTTCATACTGAGATATCAGACTTGGGGTAGAAGCCACCAGAGATGCTTAGTGTAGCTGGGGTCACCTGGAAGTGGTCACTAGAACGGGTCACAATGGGTCTGCATTACTGTTTTATAACAGGAGTGACACCTTGATAGGAAAACACAAGTTCTTTGTAGTGAGGACATAGCATAGCAGTGATTATGCAGCACAATAATTACTTGGCATTGAATTATTTTATTTTTTAAAAAGTGTGTTCTGGATACATCTATGTGGCCTTTTCCCTAAACCATAGTAAGCTGCCAACCACATTTGAAGGCCTTTCCTTCAGGGGAAATTTTTCAGAGCAAACATTTGCCGAGAGCTGGGCAGCTCAGTGCAACACTGTGAGGTTACACAGATACACAGAAAAACCCCCAAAACCCAAACCCACAACCAACAGACAAAATTTGTGCTTACTGTATTTGTTATTGATTTGATTCCAAAATCAAATCACAACAGATTGCTCTGAGAGCAGACTCTTGTGATTCTTACAGTGGGGAATTCTTGCTGCCTCACTGCAGCACTTCCATCCCAGTCTGTAAGTGCTGGTCAAGTAACTTGGAGGAAAAACCTAAAGCAGTGCACATAAACCAGATAATTGTAATTATATATTTTAGGACTTTTCAAGCAGATTCATTAATTGGGAAAGACAAAATAAATCTCCTACTAGTGAAGTTCCTGGACTTGCTGTTTACAAATTTATCACTCTGTAGCTACCAATTATACCTAACGTAGCATATACACTCAATGGGCTGTCCCAAGGCACTGTAAAATGACTGAATGCTTCTTCATTGGAAAATAGATATTAGAGAAGGAAATATAGACACTTTGGTTTGGAGTTGAAAGGAGTTCAAGTTAATTGAAACAAATGAAAGATTGAACCATAAGACTACAAATTATTGCTCAATTGAGCTAAGTGAAAGCATCAAATCTTAGAAGTGGAAATGTTTGTCTGTGTGACTGTTTGTTTTTTATAGTTTGTGATATATGTAAATATGTCATCTGGTGGTGATGTATAGAGGGGGTGGATAGGGAGACGATTGCAGAAAAAGCCAAGAATGGGCAGGGTCAGGCTACAGCAGGAACTCAGCATGGAAAAAGAACAGTGCAGCATTCTGAGAATAATGCAAGTTTTTTGAAGGGTAGCTTTTACCCAAGAAGAAGGGCCTAGGGGATTAATTTATCTCTGCTACTGCTTTATGGGCAAAAAACCCCAAATCCAACAAACAGTAACCACCACAGTGTTAGAGATGTGAAACTGAGGAATCTGTCAGCTCTGGTGGAGTTCTCCAGATTTACACTGATGTTGCAGTGCTCACAGTCTGGCTGCAAACCTGCGTGAAATTACATGAACTAATCAAGAACTTTGTTTCAGATTGTATTGATTGGTGATATTTTTACTGCTATATGGAATTCAGGGTTTATTTCCAGTGGAGGAGAGGGAAATCAGCTTAATTTATTTAGCAGCCCATGAAGTGCATAGTCAAGATCCAGGTCCTTAGTTTTATTACTTTTGTTTTATATTTTGTATTTATATGTTTTATATATTTTTATATATACTTATGTATATATATTATATATATATATGCTGTTAATATTCTGTATTTACTTGATTTTATTACTTTTATTAGAAAGTAGTACACACTACGTAAATTTGTGATACTATTTTATGTTTATGGAAACAATATCTAAAATTATGTTATCTGGAAGACACTAAGAATGAAACAACAGGAGGTGCTTCCTGTTCACAGCCTCAGTACTTGTCCTGCCAGCTGTCTGGTCAATATGGACTTCTGTTGCCTTTTTCATGTTCTAAGCAAAGGGCATAGATCTTGTTTCATTCTGGCTTTTCTCCTGACTTTTTTTTCTTTTCCCAGAACATTCCCACTGTTTGTCCACTTCAGATTCTTCCCAGTGTCCGCTGTTGCTACTGGTTCTGAGTACACGGGAATATTTTAAAGACACAATCCTGTCCAATTCAAAGGAGTTTTTGGTGGGCAAACAGTGAAAGGTTGTCATTCATCACCCCTAAGGCCCTTGCCGTGTGTTTGATCGTGTGTCAACAGAAGCTCTTTGCTGTGTGGCTGTGAAATTGATGTGTAGTGTCCTGGTCTGCCTTGGGAGTACAGGGCTGCATAGAAAACAAGGGAAAACATGCAACTTGACATGAAAAAATAAGAGAAACAATAACAAAAAGGAGGAGCACAGAAAATCTAGAGATGAAGGAATATTTTTGTGTTTCTTTAAATTCATAAGAGTATGATTTACAGCCAAGAGTGTGCAGTAAGGTGTGACAAGTAATAGTGACAGAGGAGACATTAGATCCTGCTGTATGAGACAGAGGAGGAAGATTATCTTTTAGAAGATCTCAAGGTGAGATGGGATATTAGAAGTATGATAGCAGTCTTTTCCTAATAATAAAACCTGAATTTCTTTTTTAAGAAAGTCCATTTACCGAAATGGAAGACAGGCAGTAGAGAGGATGGTGATACATGAGAAACAGTAAGAAAGAAAACCCAACTGGGTAAAGAAACCACCTGACCATCTGTACCAAGAAAAGTGTGCACATGGCATCCTCTTTTAGAGACAAATCCCCACAGAAGGGTAGGACTTGCCATTAATTTCAGAAAAGTATTTGTTTCAGTCTGATTTTAAAACTTATAAAACTTTTAAAACTTTTATATACAACAAATTGCTGATGTTCAACAAGGGCCTGTCAGAGGTTTTATAATGTGTGGGCAATGTTAGAAAATTTTAGACAGCTCAGAAGACAGATGCTGCTTAATTTCATGCTTTAATTTCTTTAGGAGATAATTTCAGTATTTGTTTTTATGGAATAGGAAGTTCCTCACAAACGTAATCCAGTCTCAGCCAGTTCCTATTTTATGTTCCAATACATCAAGATGATATGAAAAGGTAAAGTTTGTAGTAAATCTCCAAAGTTTAGAGCTCATTGATGGGCAGATTTTTTCCAAAGCGTAACAGGAAAGAATAATATGATAAAAATGTTACCAAAAAAATTAATTTACAAGGAGACCTTGCAGAAGATATGATCCTTGAAATGTATGTATGTTAGGTTCACAAGATTTTAAGCCCTTCAGCTTCTTTCTAGAGCCGTCATCCTCTAAAATGTCTCAGGAAAGCAGATGGGCAGAGGCCAAGATCAGCTCCAGCCAGGCTTCGGCTCCACCAGGATTATCTCTGGGCTTCCTCAGCCCTGCAGAGGAGCCAGGGACGTCCCTTAACCCCACCCTGCAGAGGGCATGCAGCAGGAACCTCGCTGGGTCCCGGGGGAAACCTCTTCGGGAGAGGTGAAGGGAGAGGTGACGGGAGAGGTGACAGGAGAGGTAAGAGCCGCTCTGTGTGGGCAGCCAAGAGCACGCAGTGACATCGCCTGCCACGAAGGCTTTGGGAGAAAAGCGGGATAGGCAGAGGCAGCAGGGAGAGCCAGAGAGGCTGGGCTCCCTAGGGAGAATCACAGCACTGTCTGAGCTGGGGGGAACCCCAAGGATCATCGAGCCCTGCTCTTGAGAGAGAAGGGCTGAGGGGAGCAGGCGGAGTTGAGCAGCCCGGTGCCAGCTGGAGCTGTGGGGTGAGGGTGGGGGCATGGGGCATCCCCCTCGCCCTGAGGGAGCTGAGCTGTTCTGGTAGCACCAAGCTTCTGTCCCAGCATCTGGTGGCAGCGAGGTTGTCACTGTGTCATGTGCTTGCACTTTGCTGCTGGGTGGAGCTGGAAGTGTTGCTCCCTCAAAGAAAACCAGAGGGCTTGGAAAATGTGGTTTGCAGTCCCCCTTCACTGTAGCTCTTTTAATTACTGGGCTATGGGGTGTGCTGCAGTAACCCAGCACATTCCTAAAAATGTGCCATTGC
This sequence comes from Machaerirhynchus nigripectus, assembly GCA_013397975.1. Taxonomy (NCBI): domain Eukaryota; kingdom Metazoa; phylum Chordata; class Aves; order Passeriformes; family Dicruridae; genus Machaerirhynchus; species Machaerirhynchus nigripectus. Next base: position 1,354,413 of record VZRQ01006257.1, read on the forward strand.
AAACAAATACATGGTTATACACTGGCCCAGCTCCTTTGTTTTCCTCCATGGGACTGACAGTATTTTCTTGAATGCAAAACAGCCTTAGGCCCGCAGGCTAAACTTCAGTGCCCTGAGACAGAACCACAAACTTTGTCAAAGGGTTGAATAAAAAAACAGCCAAGGATTTCACCTCCAGGGCCCTTGAGCAGAAGGTCACTGGGCTGATACGTGGAAAGAGATGTCCACGTGCAGTGTTAGCTGGGAGGTTTGTATGTATAAATAATACAGTAACTGTGACTATGTCCTCTTTACTGTGGTTTTCCCAGTGTTTTATGGACACTAATCCAGTCTCTCAATCAAATTGCTTTAAGGGACTAAAGAAAATGAGTGTGACAGTGCAGAGTTTGATGATGAGAATGATGAGAATGACAGTAGATGGGCTAATTATGATTAGCCTGGAGGTTTTAAGTCTGCACTAGAAGATTCTTTTTATCCTCTAGCACTGGGGGATCTGGAAACATGGAAATATGTAATATTACATCAGTCATATAAATATTTAATGTGGTGCTGGAAGCTGTGAAGAAATGCCATGTGGAGATTCACACTAGAAATTCTCTGTCTTCTGTAGTCTTCCCCAAAACTATAGACTTTAGTTCTGGAGATACAATAGTGAGCTAGATGGATCGTGGTTCTTGACACAGTATGGCAGGTTTTATGTTCTTATGCATATGTGTTGGCTTAGTCTGGCTTGTGGCAGCTGTGTATTTCCAAAGTGCTTACGAATTAACAAAGGAGGGATGAGCAAAACATGTGGACTGGAGGATGAGGATCAGCACAAAATTGCTATTTAAATGTTCACAGAAAGGATGTGTGCAGCACATTAATGAATAAAACTGCATAGTCAAAGGTGTCTTTTGACCAAGAAATACTATTTTACTGTTTATTGTATTTGAACCTAGGTGGTATTCATAGAATCATGTATTATGTGTTCTTGTAGCCTGGGCCACAATCTGCTTGTGGGTTCCTGGTATTAACCTGGTAAACAAGGATTCTGATTGCAATACAGATTTAGAGATGGTGCTGCTGGGAACAGAATTGCACCGAGTTACTTTTGAATTGGCCAGCTTAGAACTAATAACATACCAGATCACAGCCACTGATGAAATTCAGCTGATGAGAAAGATGCCCATCTTAGATAAGTATTCTAAATACAGAAACATGAGTAACTGTCAGCACGTGCATTTATCTGTAATATTTAGTAGTTCCAAAATTTATAGTACTTTTTGAAAGTAAAAATGCCAGCTTATGTTATGTCTTGCTAGTAAGTGTGCTGACCATTTTTTCAGAATTTCCTGTGTACTTTTAATTTCCCCAGGAAATAAAGGAGGACAGAATTTGTCTGAAGCCATATCACTCAACTTACATTAAACCATTTAATCTAATACAATATAGCTGTTCTATTTCTCCACAAAGTTGATTTATTTGCTCCTGGAAAGGTTATTCTCTGTGAAGAATGTCCTGTAGGAATTTGGGTCCTGGCTACTCTTGATCCTTTGTTACCTGCTGCTCCTGACTGAGTCAGGGGGATGGAGCAGAGATACTCGGAACTGCTCAGGGAGATGCCTTCAAAGGATGCTGCTCGTGAGCACCTTTTGGGTTTATAGCACCGAGATGTTCCTAGAGCCAAAGGAAAAAGGAGATTCAGAAAATAACCTCAAGATTAGAGTGATAGAAAAGTGATCCTCATGTCACCTTTCCAATCTCTGGCTTGCACTCTCCCGTTGTGCTACGCCCAGCAAGCTGCCCCACTGCTCTGCTTTGGAAAAAGCGTGGTTACAAGTTGGGGCAGGTTAGTTTAGGCAACACTCACTTTGAGAAGTCGTTGCCTTCAGACGCCCATGCACACACCTACTGCTTTGTCCGTAAATAATTATATGTACATTAGATTACTCTGAATCCTAATTATGACATGCATTTAGTAAATTTGAATGAAATTGTGTGTCCATGTTATATTTGGAAATGGGCTTGGTTTTTTTTCAAGTTGAAAAAAAAGCCTGAGAGAGGCTGATTTCACTGATAACTTCTACAGTTCTCTCTTTCATCCACCTGTCGTGTCTTCTTGTAGCACTTACGTGGCAGGAATTTTTTCTATAGACTTTGAAAGACACCCAGTGCAGCTGCTCATCTTGAGCCACAGACACTACTGTCTGCAGGGCAGGAGGCAGCCAGAAAAGGGCTGGCAGGAAAGCAGGGCACTTTATGAACCCTCCCTGTCTTGTATGCCAGCCATGCCTAGGAGACCCAGGGCCTTCCTATCACCTCTTCTTGTTTTTCCTACCTGAATAGAGCATGCAAATAAGAAATATTCTGTGTACTGCAAATAAGTCACAATACTTCCAGGACTGGTGTGACACTGAGGAAGAAGTCATCCAGTTCTTACTGATAGCAAGAGAATATCTTCCTTATCATTCACATGGAGAAGGAGACATTTTTGAGTCTAATAACTTAAATGAAAAGGCAGTGATCTTGGAGCTTACAGCTCTTAGAATATCTCTGGCTCTGCCAGTGACTCACTCCATGGCCCTAAATACCCCCCAGACTTCAGCTTCCTCCTCTGTCTAAAGGGGAGATGAATACTTGCTTGTGTTTGACTGCAGAGATGATGCAAGACTTAATTAGCTATGTTTGCTGAGAGCTCTGAAAATGTGGAAATGTCACTGCTTTTGATCATCTTGAATAGCTGATGGGCTGGCTTGTCAATGTGTTACTGTCAGGCCCCTCTTCAGAAGTGAATGGGACACGTGAAATCTCCTGAGTTTGTTTGCCTGCCTTGGCTGGCCTCGGTGCACAGCTGAAGCCTGGCTTTACATGTCTAAGTAGGTGGACAGAAACTTGGTGGTTTCAGGAGGGAGGGTCACATCCCACCTGCTCCTGGGTGCACCAGTTCCAGGTTTCCTCTGGGGCCACCTTAGAGAAGGTGCTACGAGTGGCTGCCTCCTTAGCCTCAGGTTACATCTGCCTGCTCTACAACTACATTTTCTCTTCTGTTTTGTTAACACGACAGCTCATTGGTGGAGGCTATTAAGAAATTATGCCTCCTCTGGCAGGACTCCGGCAGCAGCTGTACCAGCAGAGAGCTGCCTAAACTTATAAAAACAAATCAGAGAGGAACATCACCAGAGGTGAAAAACTTCCATGCCAGTGACCAGGAGCTTTCAAAGCATGCGTTTTTCAAACCTTCGCTTTTTTTTAATGAGGCTGCTCATTCAATTATCCATGGGTTCAGCTCATTCTGAGTTCTCTCTTCTTGGGGCTCAAGTAACCCTTGGGGAAGACCCTTCAGGGCCAGAGGGTTAGGCAGGCTGCAGGATGAGGAGGACTCCCATTCATGAACTTGTCCTACCACGCTGCAGTGAAGTTTCACACACCCAGGCTGTGAAATGGTTCTCAACGAAATCTTAGGCCCAAATAGGGGCAGTTCTTCCTATAGATGTACAGGAAGGAACTAGAAACATGAGGTTTGGATACAGTCTTGGCATTTCTTCATACCTCTATTATACAAGAACTTATATACCATTTTTAAAGCTCATATTTCAAATGGCTGATGCACTTCACATCCCATGCAGCTCATACATTGCCCACAAATTTAGTGTTGTTCATTAATACAAGGTTAAAGTCAGGCTCCTTTGCAGAACAGGTGGAGTAAGTCTGTGAAAGTTACAGAGGCTTTCAGTAGCATTAGGTTTGTGGTCTGTGGACCTCTGAGGTTCTACCACTAAGAAGTAGCAGATAAAAAACTCCCCACTTACTGTCAATAGGCTTCAAATTTTTATGGAAGCGTCAAAAGACCCATTGATAGTTGTTTGGGGTCTACACACTGAAAAGGACTGAAACCACTACATCTAAGTTCCCTTAAGAAAGGTAAGTGGACTGTGGGTATCAAGCTATCAAGCACAGATAGCCCACAGACAGAAACGCCCAAGCAAGATGAAATGGTTACAACCTAAAATTAATCTTTCTGTAGTTAACCTCGTGTAATTTTGTGGTCATTGAATTACAGAATAGAAAGAAATTAGGAAAATGCCTGGGGCCAAAGTACGATTTTGGTGATAAGTGATTTGGAAGTAATAATAAAAAAAAATTGCTGTGCCCACCTAAATATAGTCTAAGAAAGTAAAATTTATTGCCTACTGCACATATTTTGACAAAGTTAAAAGTATACACATATAATTAATTGTCTTGGAGATTTTATTTAAATGACAGTAATGAGACTTGCAATTCTGTACCTTTCTTTTAAGTTGTATCAGCGTGTCTGTACTTGAAAAATGTTAACAGGTTTGTTGGAAACTCTTGCTGTGATTGGCCAAGTTTTTATAAGCCTCAGCCTGATCCAGCTTGAACATCTAGATAAATATTAACCACTCTCAGGCAGAAAATCAATTTTGGTTTTATTTTGGCTTCTTTTTCACTCTGTGACTAGCCTGCCACAGGTAGATCATGCCACCCTTTTTACCTACCTCTAAAATATACCTTCCCTGAGCAGTTAACAAAATGAAGACTTTATATGGTGACCTGGCAATTCCTCCAAGGTGCAGTGCTATGTGGCACACACAAACATTCATCTCCCGACCTCTGTGAAAGAGCAGAACAGTTTTTCTTTCACAGACCATAATCTTTCACAGAAGACATCACTACTCAATTTTATTTTTACAAGAACGCAATGCCATTGCTACTACCTCTCTTCCCACCTCCCCAGCAGGCCAACGTTTATCCCTACTCTGCTGAAGATGAACTTTCCATTTCTCCCTCTCCCATACCCCCCCCAGTACTCTTGGCTGCCCTTGGCCCCCCTCCCTGAGCTCACTCCCAGGCAGCAGTTGTGGTGGGCGGTCATATTATTTCAAGCTCCTCAAGCTGGAACACTTTGCCAGAGTGAATCACGTTGCTTTCTTATTACTGCAGCTAGAAGCAAGCCAAAACTTGCCATTCACGAGGTAACTTTCATTTTGTTCCCCACACTGTTTCTTTGCCCTTGGCTTCCAGAGCTGAGGTTTTTTTCTCTTCTGCCAGCTCTGCTTGGATCCAAAAACAGGCTGAGTGAAGTAGTTACTAAAACTCTCTGAATTCAAGTTACTGTTAAGGATCTTTACTATTTGCAGTGATCTATCTTTTAAACGTGCTGGATTCTTCTGGTTGACATGAACAGTCAAGTTCAGTGCTGTGGGTTATTGCACGGTCTGATGAGAAACTGGTGATGAAATCAGGTGTGTCTGTGGCACAGTCCTGTTTATTTATAATCAAAGCCTTGTTTTCCACTAGTATAGGGTAGGTCTTAAGCAGCAACAGTTTTTCAGATCTAAATCCTATTTCAAGCTCACTCAAGCCTATTTGTGAGGCATTTTTTTGGATCTATACATTCTTATATACTTCTATTGCTTGCTCTCTCAGCTTCATGAACTTCCCATCCCTCTTCATCCAACATGGCAAAATAATACTAAAGAAACTAGTCCTTTTACATGGGTCTCTATTTTGGGTAGTGATACATGGAATGGAAGCTGTGTGTCATAAAGCAGAGTTGCAGCTCCTCTTCCTATTCAGCCCACTTGATTACAGATATTAACATGGTCAGATGGGAAATCATTGCTTTGCTAGGGAGGGGTGAGAGCAGCCAGGTAGGGTAGACGGTCCAAAGCCCGTGTCTACATTCCTTTTGGCAACAGAATATTTTGGCCAGAGAGAGAGATGTCAAGAGGAACAAGAAAACTGATCCTATCAGCCTCAGGGATCACTGTTGTTCTCTGGATTGCAGGAGAAAAAGCAGATGCTTGAGATAATAGGCTGGGGTTTTGGGCAGGGATGTGTCCAACTGTATTTTCTCGAGGACAGTGGTGCCTTACCGGGTGTCTTTCATCATCAGGTGAAATGCTTCTATAAAATGCCTACTGAGAAATCTGCACTGGTGGAAGCTGGAAGTGTAAACTGGATTAGGCAGCTCGTGGAACAAAGCTCTGTAGTCCAGAGGAACATCTGCCCCCAGGGAGGGCAGGACTACCTGGATGTGTGAGTTACTCCTGGATAAGCAGTGTAATCCTCAGAAGCAGATATTCAAATATGAATATGAGCCTGAGCCTCAGGACAGTGAGCCAAATTTTCCTGCAGTGAAAGCAATCAGACTCACGATGCATCCATTCCACTGCACTGTGGATGCTAAAGCTCAGTTGGAAATGCTGTAGTACTGTACAAGCTGTCTTATAACGGAAGGGTGTGGGACTGAAGGCTTTGTCCTGGGCACATCTTTACTGAAAATGACCACCAACACTCTCTGCTGTGGCTGATGAAACTGGAAGCTCTGCTATGTCTTATATTTCACATAAGAAAACTTTGACTGACAGTTCCAAACAGAGTCAATGGCTAGGTGGTATACTTTGACCAGTGGAAGCTGCAGTACAAAAAACAATATATTCTTCTTCTGCCCTTCAATAAAATCCCCAGAGTTCAATGATACAAAAATATACTGGATTTCATCTGTTTGTGTAAGGTTTTCACTACAATTATCAAAACACTGTGGGGCAAGCCAAAAAATAAATTATGTTTCAAATAACTATCCTGTCTCTGGTTAATAAGGTAACACAATATGCACTTTCCCCCAAGCATTTCGAGAGTTTTTAAATACTGAAAAAGTGTATTTGTCTCCAAGAAAGTACAGCACAAGACTATTCAGAGCTGATTTTTTGCCCTCCAATAACAAATTAATGGCTTCCCTGGTTTGATGTATAAGAAAGGTTATTAATTTGCTTAGTTGTGGTACCAAGATATATTGAATAATTTTATGTGCATGGAAGTGCTGACTCCACAGCAGAATAGGCAGCCACCAGCAAAATGATGCTCTTAATCTTTCTGACTATACAGTACTTGTTCTGTGAAGAGAAAACTTTGCCTAGTCATTAGTGCTGCAAAACAAATGTGCTAACAATTTTTAAATCAACCCCCCCCAGTCAAACCAGTAATGTTGTGTTCCACTGAGTTAGAGTAGACATAAAGCACTACACAAGTGAAATCTAGACCAACATCTTCCGTGTCTGATAAGCCTGGCACTTTTCACCATCGGTAAAATTATCTCCAGCCTCCCACGCACTAAAACAAAGCTTTACAATTACTTCCATTAGTGCCAGTGAGAAGAGTCTCCTAATGATGCCAGCAACTGCAGCCGAGTTTATCCTTCTGTATTTGCAGAGACAAGGGTTGGATCCTTCCTGCTTCCACCTGTGCAGCCTCAGGGAAAGGCCTCACTCAGCCCATGTGTTCGGATATTTGGTTTTGTGTCCCTTCTGTGGGCACCATGATTAAAGGGGAGTTTTACCTTTTCTTTAGTAGCTGAAGAAATTTGAGGCCACAGAGGACTGTGGTTTGCTGCAGGGAAGGCTATTTCTCAGCTCTGGTGTTTAATCTCAAGAAATATTTAGAGAGGAGAAAATTGCCAAAGGACAAAAACCGCTGCATTTAAAAAGATGAACGGAAAGAGGAATCATGGTAGTGATGGGAGACCAGAGCTGCAATGTTAGCCAAAAGAAACTCCTGCAAGGGCTTTATGTACACAGCTTTCATGTCCCTCAGCTGGGTGAGTGTTTTTGTTTGCATTAGGGATGAAAAGATTTTTTTACTAAGCAGCTGTGAATTATTGAATATATCATGGATCAGTATACAAAAAGAGGAAACACAAAAATAGAAAAAGGAATATCAATATTGCATAAGCAATACAGAAAAGCTGAAAAAATGTCAAAGGGAATAGGTGAAGTTAAGATCTGATGAAACAGAGAAACATGCAACTAGAAAAAGTTAGAAAAAGTCATCATATCCTAAAAGCTTGAGACATTAAAAGAGACAAGAAAGTATACTCTTTGCATAATAATTAAAAATGCAAGAAGATGCTGTGAATACAAAGCTGTCCTGTCAAGATGGGCTGAATATATAAAATATTTTCATGATGAACAGCAGGTGTCCAAATTCGCAGTCATCACAAGAGAAGAAAAAGTTCAGGTGATTGCTATGCGCAAAACAGGGTGCCTGGCAGCATGAAGAAGGAAGAGATCTACACCTAGTAGATGTTCCTTTTCTGAAAAAACACCCCAGTCTTGAAGAGATGCATGAATAAAAGAAGCTGACTGAAGATGAAGAGGATGAGATGGAACTGAAAATTTCTCAGAAAAAATCACTGCCTGCACACAGCTTTCTGATGAGGCTGTTATTTAACCAGTGGGCCTTGTGGCAGAGGTGTAATTTTAAGCAAATATTCGGGTTTAAGTTCTGACCTAAGTCACGTAATGTATGAACAGTCACCTTGACTACCTTACCTTTACCAATTTCCCGTTGCACATGTACAGGCATTAAAATCAACAATTTCACTGTGAATTTCAGAGCTTATGAACTAAAAAACATCAAAGTATAAGGTAAATTTATATAATACACTTTTTTCAATTTTTTGGTATAACTTAGGTGCTTCAAGCACAGGTAAAGATCCAAGTATATGAAATTATGCATACAGTTCATTTCTGGAATGAGTGCACTGTAAAAAAACATAAGATATTTACAGAATGTTGCTAATAGGAAAAAAAAAAAGTCCACATACTTTGCTTGCAGTCAGGAAAAAAATAAAGCAAACCTTAGAGAAGAGGTGAAAGCAAAAGTTAGGCACATACAAAATATGCTAAAAATTCCTACTAGACCTAAATCAGGTTGAGATCTACAGATGGTAAGTGGTGAATATTTTGTGTTTCAGAAAATTTGGATGGATAGACTTGAATAGATGACTCTCAAGCATTGCTAACACCTTCTCTTCTGCCCAAACCATGTAATTCAAAGGGTGTGAAAGGCTCTGGCCGGGACAGAGTGCCTGTCTGCCATGGCTCCCCACACTGCTGAAAGAAGCAGGGCGAAATATCAGAGCTATTAATCTTGGAAGACAAAACCAGACACCCTCACAGAAAGGAGGGTGACTCACGAAACAGGCAGCCCAAAGCTGTGACTAGTGGCTGCTCTGTGTCCTGCCAAGGACAAGGACAAGTCAGCAACACAAAAAGAAGCTCGTGAGCTGCTCCAGTTTAGTAGCCGGGATTTTGCTGTGCACTGGCCATTTCAGGTGCCTTTGGACACCGTGAGTGACCCTGCTGTGATTCAGAGCGTGTCATCTGCCTGTGAGGTCAGCACCCTGCAGGAGAGAGGGGGAGAAACCCTCAGGCAGGGTAAACTGTTCCTCTGCAGCTTTAAAGTACCCGTGCCCATCGCAGCTGCACTTTGCAACAGTAAGGACTGAAAAACATGGGCTCCCTCCACATCCCTGCTCAGTAGCTTTAGACTTTGAAATCTATTTCGGGTGGAAAAAGCATAGAGAAAGCAGCATTCGTTGCATTCTTATTTCAAGCTGTGAGCTGGAGTAAGTATTGGATTCTGTAGAAAAAAGTCGAAAATCTTTAGTAGTGTATGGATAAATCTTGTGAGAAAGTTAATATGTTTGCAAAACCCTGTGTCAGAGGAATTGCCTACCATGTTACCAGTTTAACAGCTTAAGAAGAAATTGTTTACCCTGATAGAAAATAGTTGTTTCACCCCGGCAGATTTAAATGATTGAATTCTTGCAACAGCCTCTACGTAATTAAACTCTTTGTTGGCTCCCCTGTGTGCTGGTTTTGGCTGGGGTAGAGTTAATTTTCTTCATAGTATCTGGCTGTGTTTTGGATTTGTGCTGGAAACAGGTGACTTTGTAATTTCTGTGGTGTGAGAAAGAGAATTTTTCAGTCCTTGAGAGCAATTATAGCTTCTTTGGGTATAATGCCCTTGCATACCAATATCCATGTTTTATTTCCATTGTCTTTTTGTATGAAGCAGTATCCTGTACTAGTGATTCCCTGTACTTCAACTCATCAATTTGAGGCATAATTTAAGTTCTTCGTAACTTATTTGTATTAATTTTTTTTTTTCCAAAAGAGAAAATAAACTTTAGACAACTTACTGAGGTATATATAATGCACATTTATTCCATATGAAGGAAGAGGTTTTTAAACCTAGAATAAACTGAAATCCCAGAACAGATGACACAATAAACAGAGGTGCAGCGTCAGCTGGATTAGTGTGGAGCCACAGTGAGAACTTCTGGCAAATTTGAAGACTCCTGAGTTGCTAATTCTGGCTGCAGGAAGATCGGTAGAGCTAATCTCGTCCATCTAATCTATCTGTTTTTGTTTGGATGTGTGAATTAATCTGCTTTAGATTCTTCTCTCAAATCTGAACACACAGCCCCTGCTGATAGTAGCAGGACGTGTGCTCAGGTGTGGTCCTGAAGACCATTCTGTAATTAAAACATGTGAGAAATCTTGGTGTTTAAAGACGCTCCAAAGTGTTTCCTTGAGCCCTGGAATGTCAGTTGCTGAAGGGCCTTTTTGCCCAGTGAAACAAGATGAGACCTGAGTGAAGACTTTTTTTGGCACTGAGCAGTGGCTGTCAAGCTGCTCTGCTGCTGCTCTCCGCAGAGACACTCCTGCAGCGTGCCCTAGTCCATGTGTTAGTGTAGTCAACAACAGATTAAAACCCAAAAGATGATCTTATCAAGTGATTTTGTTGTCACGGCTTTCAGCTCTTCTCACCCGTTGCACCTTGATGGGCCTGATAGCCTACCTCTGCCAGGGCTAGTTAGTTGACTTTGTATTGGAGAAGACAGTTTGGCTTCGATTGCAGATCTGGAATCTTTGCAGATCAGTTTAAACTGTTTGGCTTTTTCTGTGAGGAATTAAAACATCCTTATGCTGTATAATACTGTACTGAATTTTGGAAAACCTACGCATTTACTGTCATCATTTTTTCAGTCTTGAATAAATTAGATTACTGATGGCATGTCACAATCTGTCATGTATTTTAGCTCTTGGGGATTCTCCTATTTCATGTGAGTCTTCCTTTTTACTGATTTCAGCAGCTGCAAATACTTTTAAGCAAGACAAGAAGAAGGGAAGGCAATAAAAGGATATGAGATGGAAGGAGAAGTGGGATTGGGTATGGAAAAGAGAATAAAATAGAGAAAGAGGAGGGGAAGAAAGGGGATTTTGAGGTCAATGAAATGAAAATAAGAGAAATCAGAGTGAAACAAGATCGTGTGTCACCTCTTTCTGATTCTTTTTTTCTTATTTTGTCTTCTCGAAGTCAAGAACTGTCTTAAAAGCAGTGTTCAAATTTCAGTTGTCTGCTTTTGCCCCATTCCTCTTTCCAGTGCTTGATTCTGGTCATAGCACGTATTTGGAAATTTTTGGAAGTTTTCAGTGAGTAGTTCTGCAGCAGCAGTGAAGGTGACCACGTGTATGCTGGTCATACTCCCTGCAAGGAAATGTGTAACTCATTCCCTGGTGGTCCTTCATGCTTTGACACTTGACTGCTGGCCTGTGCCCTAGAAAAGGCTTTCTGCAGGTGCTACGGGACTTTGCTCGGGAGTAAATATTTATGCAGGAGTGATAACGTGTTTGCAGCAGGAGTGTGTTTAACTCCATGCGTAACAGGGATGAACGTGTTTCAAGAGCATGTCTGTTATATCCCTCTAAATTCCTGTGCAGATTGGGAAGTCTCTGCTGTAATATCCTTACCCCATTCAGTCCTCCCTGTTACCATCAGCACAAGGAGGAGCTGAGCAAAGGATATATTTCCCTTCAAGCTTTATCAATGTCTTCCTGCAAACATCAAGATAACATGTTATTGAAAGCCATGGCACTATCCCATTCACTTTCAGTCCAGCAAGGATGAGAACAGGGTGTAAAATTAAACAGAGATCCCTAAAGAGGAACACCAGCTGAGAAATATATTCTTAATATGTTTATAAACCACATGAATAATTGGTGTGGTGGAATATATGTTCCATCATGTTTTGATAGGCCTTTTGACTAACATACCCCACGGGTGTTCCTCTTCATGTCACAGGAAGGTATTTTTTCAGGAATGCTCATCAATAGATAAAACCTGATAGTGGCAAATAATTTGGCATAGCTTCTCTTCAGCAAATGGGTTCCTCTGGCAGTATCTGAATTTGTTCCAGCTCTGGCAAGTACTTGACAAATGAGCCCAGTACTGTAGCTCTGTGTTGATACTGTTTATTCGTTATTTGGGTAGAGCAGATAAGGCCTGAGGGCCTGATCCAAAGCCCAGAGAAGTCAGTGAAAAGACTCCACAAGCTTTTTTTAGTCACTGGAATTCTGTATTCTGTGTTTCAGAGTTTGGAAATCCGTGCCGAGAACATCATTGACAACTGAAAGACTGAAAGAAAAGCAAAGAGCAAACTTCTGGAATGGCAGAAAGAAGAAAAAGAGAAGGAAAATATCCAATAAATTCTCATCAGAAACTGAATGTCTCCAAGTAGCTTTTATAGGTGAGGCTCAAAAGTGAGGTAACCTCAGACATTTTTAAGAAAGTACCAGGCTTTTAAAAGCTTTAAGACAAAACTGAAATGAACATCCTAGAGTCTTAAAATCATATATTCCACAAGTACACTTTACTTCAGTCTTCTATATATTAAACAGGTTCACTTAGATTTCTGATGCTGCTTTGAAATCTCTCAAATTCTGCTATTTTTAACAGCTTTGTTTTTACAATTTTTAATGTTAGTTGCTGGTAATTGAAAAATTGCTACAAATTTAATTTTACTGATGATATGCTTATATGTTTGTGTTAAATATTATAGGGCTAGGCAGCAATGATGCCTCTACATAGATTATGTACTATGTTCCATGGTGGAAAATACTGTGTTTAGTTTTTCATTTTTTTAGGTCTTGGGAAGCTTTGGTGACTGAATGCCTGGAGCTGTGCTTTGAAATTGGTCAGGGATAAAATTCCAAGTCTGTATAAGTGCTTTTCCTTTGTCCTGTGAAATTGTGCAGGGATTTTCTGGTCTCAGCTGCTGACATTCACTGTTCCCGTTCTCCCCTTTCCTTTCCTCTGTAAAGCTTACTGACACTGTAACTGATGATGGGCTTTGGGTATAACTAGCCTCATATCCCCAAAGCAAACCCTAGTGTGGCTGCAGTCTGCAGAACAGCCTCAGTGGCTGCAGAACAGCTCCGTGGCATGAGAGAAGGCGACAGATCCTTCTCCTCCCAGTGCAATCCCTGCGGTGGGTGTCCCTCACGGCAGGCACTGATCTGCAAACTCTCCATAGCCCTAAGGGCAAATAAAAGGAGTTGGCCAGCTCCAACATGTGACTTAGATACGTGCTTTGCAGTGCAGGGACATTCAGAACCCTACCTGTGTCATTATGTGAATACAATTCTGTTTAGCCCATAGCATAAATACAGTATGTGGTGCGAGAGCTGGCTACAGCAAGTTGTGTGAATGTTTTCCTTAGGACATTCCACAGCTCTAGCACTCAAAAACACTCTTCGGCTATCTCCTGGCAATGCCCCCTTCTGCGCTCTGGACACCCCCAGTAACTTCACTCTTTTCATACGGGTCATGTTTTTCACTTTTTAGACCTCTAATGATTCTGCTTCCTTACCTGTGGATTGCCTTTAAGGACCCACACCAAGAAGTGATTCAATATGTTCTACTTCAGGCCTTCCCAGATCTCAGCTCAATAAGCCATTAATTGATAAAAGTTAGAGAAAGCAATTCCATTTAAACAGTTCCGTGATGGCTGAAAACCACCAGAGCATTATGCTGAAAACTATTCAAAATCCTTGAACATTATTCTTTTAAAAACAGCATAAGACCAGTATAGATATGGGAAAAAAAAAAAAAAAAGTAGTGAATTTACCTATACTCATTCTTTAAATCTAAACACCTTCCCACTACCTGAAGTTGCTTGAGACACCAGTTGGAGCCCCTGGAAAGGTTAATAGTCTTGTGGATTTTCTTGAAAATCATACATTGTTCTTTGTTACAATTTCCTTCTTCTGTTATACCACAAAGAAAGTTCTCATCTTACCAAACTTTGTGTGTCTGTATCCCCTAAATCTGACATTAACACATATATGATTCTGTAATTAGTTTTTACTGATTTGAGGGCGTTTCAGTCCCCAAATCCCAGAGTCTTTTGAGAAGTTGTAGAAAATAAGTTTTTATTCAGGGTTTTTTTTTTCCAGACCAAGGCTAGCCACAATTACTTAATAAGCTTTAATGATTTTCTCATTCATAAAAGAAAATGATGGGAAACACTGCCTTAATCCTTTGTGGAAGAATCATCAGTATGGCAGGAAAAGATCACAAAATATAACAGCTGAGAAGTCAACCCACTCCTATAGCTAAAAGGTTATCCACGGCAAGATCTCAGTCCACAGGAATGTTTACTTTGATTAGATTTCTGCTTCAGAGTAAAATGTTAATGATTCAGAACTTTAAAAGTCAGATTTTTGAAAAAGAAGTTAAGGCTTTACCTAGTAACTCAGCAGAAGAGTTGCAGCAGGTAGCTGTCCTAAATCATCAAAACCTGGTGCTGTTTGGTATATCCTTAAGTTACTTTCACAAACGGCACTTTTAAAAACCCCTGTAATTCTTCAAGGAATGCTCTTGCTCTTCAGTTCGACACTGGTCTTTCTACAGTACTGAATGAATTTACTTGTCTTAAGGAAATATCTATATTTCAAATAGTGTGAACTTAAAACATACTGTACATGGAACTGGTGTTTTCTTGTCAAACCAGAGAATATATGTATGCCATGAACAAACTACTAAGCCTGAACACATCCAGAATTATTCCATAAAGAATTCTTTGATGCAGAATATAAAGGAGGAATAAACTGTGAAATAGTTCCGGAAATCAGCAGCATTCCACTGTCTGAATATTTTAACATTCACATAAAAATGGCTTTTGATAATCTGCATTTAATTGCAAGATTCTCACTCCTTGCATGTTTGCAGTGCCTATGCAGGGGATTTCAGCCTGGTTGGCTGTTTTGGACAGAACTTGACTAGTGATCATTAGTAGTTGTAAGCTCCGATTCCCTCAATCCTGTGCTCCACTACCTACTTCTTCCTGCAAGACAGATTATTGCCTCTTCATGGAAATCCTCCAGCAATGTGCCATTAATAAATGAATTGACAGGTTCTATGGTATGTTAGCTCAGGAAAGCTCAACATCCAGAACTCTGTATGTGCCACCCATATCGCAACATGGATAGTAGCTGTAATTTTTGTAAACTGGCAACTAGCAACTCTTGCCAATTCTTTGGCTGATTAGTATAATCCTTTTCTCATAATCTCTTATAATAATGTTTTATACTTCACTTATCTTACATAATTAGACCTCATACAATCTCACAGCCTTGTTACATTAGTTTTTTAAAGTTCATTCTTTCTTTTAAGGAGGAACAAAACAAACACTATATGTGGTAAATTGTATTAAAATCTTTTCAGAAGTATGCATGTATAACTTTTGTGTGTATATCTACTGGGGAAGAAACTCAAATCTTGGAGGTTCTCATTCCTGTTAGGTCTATCACTATTCATGTGCAAGTCTTTAAGTTTTGGCCTTAAATCAGATCCCAAGATAGACTTGTTTTCTTGTACTTCATTACTGAAGTTTCCCATTTCACACATTTAACGGAAAAACTATCAGTATTTCTTTCTAAACTGTTGGGGTTTTTTTTCCAGGAGACTGTTAGAACAGCTGGGAAAACTGCCAAGAAACTTGCTAAAGACAGTAAGAACAGGAATTAAATCACAGAAAAACACGAAAAACCTGTAGCTGTGTCTGAACAGTGAAATAGTTACTGTCGACCAGCAACAGTATTAAGATTTATAAATAAAACACCATTAAGTTTTATAGCAGTGTGGTAAAGTTTCTGATATGCAACATCATGTTTTAGCAGATAAGTGCAAATGACAACTGAAGTATAATGTGGAACATTACAAAGTCTATGACACTGTAAGTTCTTGTTAAATACAGCCTGGGAAGAGCCTCTCTTGCCTTCACATTTTCATAGTCCTTTCTGCAAGTTTCTTAGGTGATGTATATTAAACCAAGGATTTATACCTCTTTCATCCTTTCAGTAGGTTCCCAGCAGCCCTTATGATCACCTAGAAAGTACAGAAGCAGCAGGTTAGAGGACATTTTCATCATTTTCCAATAATAAATTTGATGAGCTATGGTCATAAAACTGCAGAGTGTACTCAGTTGTCTCAGTCATGAGCTGTAAACTGTTTACACGAGTTTTATTTCACTTCTGCCTTTCTGAACTCCTGCATGTTGCCTTTATTCCACACAAGTGAACAATGGGGATATGACAAAATATAACATGGCAGGTGTGCTTGTTTCCTGCTTTAACAGACAGGCTATTTCTCATATAAAATTCAGATATATTAGTCCAGATAACTCAGGTGGATAATGGTAATAAAACTGGCATCTAAGCTAAAAGTTATCTGTAGGTCAGCAAATGGATTGTTTGATCTATTGAGTGTCCCAAAGCTTTCCAAAACTGCAATTAATAGAAAAGGTTCAGTGGATTTCCATGAAATTGGACAATATGCATGGAATCAAATTAATATAAACTGACTCCTCCATTTTCTACACTGGAAACTCCTAACTAGAACGCAAAGGGTTAGGGATGCCATTCTCACCCTTGACTTAACTGGGCAATAATTTCGCCTTTGATGTTTTAAAAACATCATTAATTCTGCTCCTTAGCTGTGCACCTACTAAACCGCAGACAGCTTTGCCATTTTTACCAGGTTTGAAGTTCTTAAAGGTACTAATACTATTGCTAAGGGAACAAGAGCAGACTGCCAGCTGGGACAGCTGCCGGGCAGGGAGCACCAGAGGACACGTGATGAGTTGTCCGGTGTTGTAGAAGGATGTTGACATTATGTGCTACAAAGCTTACTTGAATTTCACATCTTTAGTGCTGTGTATAAGTTCAGGAAAAAAAAAAAAAAGAAGAAAGCTTTTTCCCCACTGCTTTCCTGTCCTCCAATCCAAACTCTGCCTTCACTCTAGTTAATTTGAATTGTTTTACGATTTCTACACAAAAGATATATATTGTCAGGCCACACTGAATGTCCAGTGAACTGTGCAATTCCATTGTCCTCAGTGAAATCCGTGAAAAAAAGTGAGCGATATCTATAAACCCCTATGACTTCTGACGGCTTTGCGGAAGGGATTGCTCAGCGGTTCCATTGATGCTGGTGTTAATAACTATGCACCAGTTTTCGCACTGTGTTGGTCCTGTTGCGTTAACAGATGCCCGAAAGACCATGAAGACCATCTGATTTCGGCCGTGCGCGGTGGCTGCTCCCCCGGACACCAGGAGGGACAGCAGACCGCCGCGGCGTCCTGCCGCGCACCTTCTCCGCGGTGCCATGTCTTGCTTTGCCCAGACCCGCGTACCTGAGGCAGGGCGGCAGCAGGCAGTGCCCCGAGAAGGAGCAGCAGCGGTGCCCGTTCCTCCCAGTGCACCAGCCGGAGTCGAGGCACCAGGATTTCGCTGGGCTCCGCGTGCCGGTGCGACCCCGGCTCCGCATCCCCGGTACCCGGGGGGATAGAGCGGGCGGGGGCAGCCGCACCCCCTCGGGCTCGGTCGGGACACTCGCTCCGGCCGTGTGCGGGGCCCGCCGGCTCCCCCGCCC